>OMLP01035636.1:0-20957 GCA_900302685.1 Spondyliosoma cantharus
TGCATTTTGTTCAACATATTGCCTTCTTACCCGTTTCATCATCTTCATTGGTCGTTTCAGTCCGCGAGCTTGTTTTATTGAAAAAGCTGTTGATTTTTGCGCATTTGGCTGCATCTGTCTCCAGTGCTTTTCTCTTTTTAATTCTCGCTTTTTCTGCGCCACCCTCGCACTTTTTATTTTCCATTTTGCAAACACCCTTGCACTTCTGGGGCTGGAGCCAGGCTACAAACACCACTGACAGTGTGCGGTGTGCACGGACGTGTCACGTCAGGCTGCGTCTGCAAGAAAAAAATAAAAAATAAAGAGCTGCCAGTGGAGACGGCCCAGGGACAGCGGTAACAGCACACACGTAATACCCACTCAGTTCCATGACTGAACACCGGCCCAAAATAAATAACTAAATAAATGAATAAAAATAATGATTGAACACTGGCCTTCGCGGCCCAAAAGTCAGACCGGCCCACCGGGAATTGTCCCAGTCCTCCCGATTAGCCACTCTGGGCCTGTTTGTGTGAACAGAATCAAAATCTTGAGTTCATCAGGGACAGGCACTCATCCTCATTGTCGTCTGCTTCAACTGATGAAAATACTCGACTCATGATACTGCAGGCTGGAGTGTTGTGTGTAAGTAAAAGGAAGGAATGTAATTGAATCGAAGGACTCACATCAAGGTGGCACTTTGTATCAGATGTTGAACTTACACTGAATGTGTGTATATAGGTGAACGTAAAGCATACAATTCACCACTTAGAGGTAAGGTGGAATAATGCTGAACAGACTATATAACAGCCAGCGTCACACTCTCTCATTCCAGAGTTTGGCTTGTTCTTTACTTGAAAGTGTCACAGAAGCATTTCATCAAAACAAGTACATATTGATACTGTACATTATGTTCAGTACCTCACTGTGGAAGCGACAAGCCAAGGTTTCTTTTTTAACACAATGTACGGCGTCTGTTCAATGTATAAATTCAGAATAGTTTGTTACCTGGGTGGTTGGAAATACATTCAGTTTTATATTATGTTTGTCAGCACAGATGTCTATCTTATCAATTTTACATTTCACTTTAGCAGTCAGACTACTCAATTTCATGATACATTTACAGCAATATTCCTATCTCCTGCCACATTTAAGATTGCATTTCTTTATCCCCTCCCTATAAGAAGGGAAACAAGACAGCACATTTCATCAGAATGCAATCTCTGTGCTGCCTAGGAGATGGATTTGGAGCTCACACTATGGGAATGAGAACTAGAAAATGTGCCTTAATACCCAGAAAATCATCCTCGGTTCTGCCATACCCATCGACTCTGTTGGAGACTGTCAAAAGCTGCCAAACTCTGCAACTTTATATGAGGTGACTTACAATCTCTCAACTCTTGTTTATTGCTATGGGAAAATAAAGTCAATCTTAATATAACAACTTACAGAACACACACTGGGGGATAGTTATGGGATATGAAAGTTGAAATGAAGTTACTGTCACTAACTTTCAAGTAGAAAAAATGCTTTCAGTTTGTTTTGCCCCCACAATCTGCCTGCCTCTCCAGCCTTTTCCAGTTAAGTGTTAAGTGCTCCTTTCCTCTGTACTGAAAACAAAATAAAAGCAAACAAGACTGTTAAAAGATGGTGTTGGGGGACCTCTAAAGGCAACACTTACCACCCTGACTGCGTGGAAGGTGTAGTTTATTCAAGTCCCAAAAACCACTATCATGATGCCATCATTAAAGCATAACAAATACGTGAACATTACATAAATAGTGGTCACAAATTTGGTCCAACAATTGACTAGACTTTTAGGTATATAATATTTTGGTATATACACTGACCAAGTTTATGATAATGGTTCTAGTACCTTCTTAAAAACCCACCTCTTCAATATATAACTATAATCTGTACAACCATAGTGACACCATGCCATAGATTGAACTGTGAAAAAACATGGACGGAGCTTCACAGTCTGAAAAGTGACTGATTGTACCTGATTGTATCTAAGCCTACAAGAAAATGACTCTACTTGATGTATTACTTCAGTGATAGCAACAGTTTCCTAATGAATTTATGGTTTTAATTGCTAGTCTGATGTCTTCTTCAATGCAGCATAATGTCCATTTTGTAAAGTATGGTTCCAGTTAGAGTTAAATAGACAAGAAATCAGGGTGTGCCTTATGGTGAGACTACCTCGTGGTTGACAAGTTGATACCATTGTCACAGATCCCGGATATCCTCCTCAGCTGTACCGTCTCTTCCAATTATGGTCACTTTATGGCTACATAAAACCAGGATAGTGACAGCCATAATGCCAAACTCGAGGATTCGAAACAGTAGTAGACAAACCAATTGGTGACCTCATTGTAGGTTTACATACATACATACATACTAAGCCCATTAGCCAATACACCCAATATCCATCACCACTGCACTACCAGTGAAGACTACACTATCCGTACTGAAAAAGAAAAGGTTTCCAATGCTAAGCAATGACATCCTTCAGTTTACTTTCTCTGTGTTCACACACTTCTTTATTTCTAGCCTTTAGCTTCTCACAGCGGTGTAATGTCCAGCAGAGGTCAGGTGGAAACCCAGGACTTCCTCTTCCGAAAGAAACAACGCTACAACACTGCCAATAGGCATATCACTGTTTCTTTCCCAAACAGTGCAACAACCCCTGGGCCACTGACCAAACACCAAACAGGACATTTAATAAATAGGATACCTGTGTTGGCACAGGGGAAGCGTCTTAGCTTGACGTCATGGGGTTGCCCTGGTTAGTGGTGTCAAAGGTTGTGATATTCTTTCTTTGCAACACAAAGCATAACAAAGTGAAATCATCCCTGCAGATAGTCCTGCCGATAGGAGAAGCTGACTGGACTGACTTGGCTGTCACGCCTGCTCCTTTCATGGTCTGATTTGAATCCAGGTGAAAGCTTGCATGATGATTTTGCTCACCAAGTCAATTCTTTCCTGAGGGAAAAGCACAACAACTTCATATCTAATCTAAACCTATTCCCACATATTGCATTTTGCCAGTAACACTCATGTAGCAGGTATTTTTTTAACTTCCTGGTGACACTTTGAATCTAACGATAGTGGCAGTTTGACCTTCTGTGCCCTCTTCGTCAAAGAGAGAATGACAGGCTGGAACAGCAGTGAAAATGTCACTCCTGTCACTCCTGGGCTCTGGCAACTCTGGGTGGCTTTTACACTAATTTGAACACACAGAAAGGTGAAGTACAGTATCTGAAACAGAAGCAAAGAGAACTATTTGTATTCAAAGTTAGGTCTGTACAATCAATGTTAGGGGTTGTAATAGAATTACTTATTAAAATTCAACACCTAGAGCTTTAAAAGATAACAGTAACACTGAAATGCCTGAAAAAGCACTGCACACTGCGCCTTTTAGTCAAATCAAAGGATAGTTAAAACTTTCTGACTTTCAACTCAAGTACAGTCAATTCATCCAATGCCAAGGAAAAAGATAAGCATATCTATGACCAAAGGGTCTGGATTTCCATTACAGCATTGCCAGTCCCCAATGTGTTTCTGTACTCAGTCGGGTAAAATTGGGATTTATGTTCAATGGAGGAGGGTGTAGTTCAAGAGAAATAAAAGGCAGTTTGGTGTAGGAGAAAGGTGGACGTGGGAGTTTGATTCTTCCCCTCAGGTAGCTTCAACTTTCCTGGCACAGGGAGTAAAGAAAGAATACCTTTTTGTTGAGAAGTTGATTTAATCTTTAAAAGTGCCGCTAGAAACATAACACAGATGTTTTAAGCAAAGGATATTCCCCCACGGAGTATCTTTTAGAGTTTGTTACCATGCGCAGGTTTCCTGAAACTTCATCGATAGACAGGATATCATCGCTTCAGAGCAAACAGGAATCAAGTACAGGTCGATACAGCAGGTTCAATGCTTTCCCCACACTCATACGACCCCTGTGTGTTCGCCTGTCAATGAGAGGCTCCACCATTCTCCTCCACCGTACGTCCGCATGACTAATTAAGTAAGCCAAGGAGGCTGGGGCACGACTCGCCGAGAAAGATTAAGAAAGAAGACAAAAAGCCTCCTCTTCTGGGGGAGAAATCGTACTCTTGTTCAATCTGCCCACATTACTTTACACTGTTATCCGATATAAAAAGACACACAATGCCGGTCACTGTTGATGTGGTTGCAGTACAGAGGAAGAGAGAAAGGACAGCAGCCTGCAAGGGGGTGGGGTGAGGGGGTTGTGATTGAGCCATTGAAGTGTTTGTCTCCCAAACAATCCTGATTAAAAACTGATGAATCAAGTACCGTCATCAAGTAGGCACAGAGGGTGTCCAAATTACAGTCAAGGTTAATGAAAAAATAAGGGGGCGGTCACAAGTTTTTCTTACCCACCAGCAAGAGACCGAAGTAACTGAGCTTTAGTGTAAATTGGTGTTTACATTAATGCACGGGGGCGTTTGTAACAATAGGTTTTCATCTAAAGTAATAGGCACAGCTGTTTCATTTTAGAGATAATTTACAGATAATGGGGATTGGATTCTGAGCGTTACAGCATAACAACAAAAAGGGTTTGGGCAATTTATATATATCTTTTTCAGTTAAAGAAGCCTGATTTATTGTATTAATCAGTTTAATATGGTAGACAAACTGAAGGACACAGTCACACAAGATTATGGCCTGCAATATACAGTGTATTTCTGCCCAGTTTACAGTGTAATCATGGTGTACCAGTGCAGTACTTTCCGATACAAAGGTGTAGATAGAGGGGTACATGATGGGTTCATAATTATGGGTCACAATACTCACAATGAGAGCCGCACAGAGGTCAGAGGGGCATCTACCAGTGTGGTTTGTTTTAAAGTGATAGGCAGCTGAGACTGTCTTCTGTGGAGCTGTTGTTAAGGCCGGGCTCAGGCTACAGGAGTTTGAAAAGTCTAACCGATTTTGAAATCAGGTTGCATCAAGCACATATGGATAATCTTAACAGATGTTCTGCTCTCTAATCCCAAACATGCACCCAACCTAATTTGAAAGTATCGTCCCATCACACACTACAGAATATTATCAAGATTATCATGCCAGGATTGCCACTCGTGTGATCTCATGGGGAAGCATAATGGAAAATGGCTCGTAAACTTGCTGTAGTAACGTTTAATTATTTGCAGCGAGGAAAAAACAAAAACAGAAGAAAATTATTTTGGAATGGTTGGGGAGACACGGTCAACATGGGTGGTATATTCTTTAATGAGAATTGTAGGTGAGATTTTAACTGTCAGTTTTAGTATCTGTCAACATTGGTACACTAGCTACGGTTAGTCTCAAGGGCTGGGGTTGTTAACCATTGCTTGGCAGCACCACCAGCTACTCTGGGATGTCTCTCTCATTGTGTGGTCCCGTTCGAGAAATAATGAAGTACTCATCCAGATTTAAATCCTAAACATCAAACATGTATGATAATATCAGGGTGGCCCTGATGAAGTCTGCAAGCAGTTTCTGATGGGATACCAGGTCAGGTAATCCAGGTCAAATTTCAGTACCATCCATGGTCCCAGACTAAATTTCTCCTCTTGCTGTTGGGAAGGGCAAACCAGGATTAAATGGGTACAAAACTACCGCAGTCTGGGCCCAGAACAGAGACGTATAGCATTGTTATTGCCTCTTATTTTGGCATTATGTCCACTCAGACCGCCCTTTGGAAGAGAAGTGCTGAGTTTGAAAGTTCTGAAATCAGCCATTAGCTGGTCGTATCATATTTTCTTGTAATATTTCCAATGACTGCAGTGTTTGTGCCCTTTACTGTTCATGATACTGTGTTAGGCCATATAATCTAGAACTGCCTTGGTCTTTGCGGTAAGTTCGACTTTTGCATTTCAGTTAAGTTGTATTTACTGTAGAAATTGTGTTTTAATTGTACTTTATAACCACAGTACCATATGTAACAACAGCCAGTCCACATAAACCTCCAGCCCCTCAGACTACTAGGTCCTCTGATGTTAAACCCAATAAGTAGGCCACCTTTACAACATACATATTAACATATAGGCTAGACATCAAATGTCTCTTAATATGTCAGTAAAAGCAGCTTTGTTATATTTCTACCTGATGAATGGATAGGTTTCTCATTTTGAATGTTGCAAACGTCCTGATCAGGAGCCATACCTGTTTTATATGTTTTCATATATTTGTTGTTACACAACAGTAGCTTTTTGGTGAAGGCAGAATTCAACACTATAAAACACATAAACTGGTAAGATAGACAAGATAGACAGGTCACTATGTAGTTTTGGAGAAGAAATGCAAACACACAATTTTAATATCATTTAAATAAATTATAATGATAAATGAATGATACAATATGAGTGAGGTAATAACACAAACTCAGGAATATCAAACAAGCTGTTCTCAGAGGTAAATTAGGTCCCCAGAACACTGTTTGAAGCGTGAAAGGCGGCAAGGTCTGCCAAATGTAAGTAAAACAGTATGAAATTGTGTTGTCCTTTAAGGTCAGTTTGTAAATTGATTTTATTCTGTCGTGGTAAAAGAACAGACTTTGTTTATGCCTTTGTTTAGGCATAAACAAATCAGTCAATGAAGATTTGATTAAAGTGTCTTCCCCAAAACTACATAGTGCATCTTTAAAGTTGCTCTGAGGAACTTCTATACAGTGCTAGAAGCTGGTTGTGAGTTAATGATAGCACATTCATTTCTAAACTATTGCTCTCTGTTAACGGATGGGAGAGGCAACGAGTGGAGGAACTTGAAAAACTTGCATAAGGTCACATCCTTTTGACTGTTTCAGAATATCAGACCAAGTCCCTCGGAGATTTCCACAGTCCAGCACCATTTAACAACAGGCTGGAAAAGGCAAATGGGAGAGACGAGGAAGGTCTCATTCATCACGTCACAGTACAGTCCACTCACATATCGACAATAAAGAAGTGACCAATGCATGGAAATTTCTATTTCTTGCTCTGGTGAGTGAGCTCATCCAAACCAATTCCCCTGATGATAGAATAGCAATATTTTAGAAGAAAAAAAATGTCATCATGCAATTTTTTTTTTTTTTTTTATTCATCCATTAAGAAGAATTTAAATTCTCTCATCGAAAGACCTTTCCTGTCCTGAAGCTGTCCTGAAGCAAAAGCCACCTGAGATTCTGCTCATGTTTTTTTCATTCTGTGAAAGGATTTTAGATAATATAGAATAAAACATTCCCTGTCTTTGAAACTTTGAATAGAGAAATTCTGCAAGAACTCAAACATATCTCGCATTCATCTATCCGCTCTATCAGAGTAGCATTGTGGGAGTGGGGGACTGAGTATTGGTATTCAGGCAGCGTAGGCATGTCTTCCGTTTTGCTCGGATGTTTTTTTTGACCTTTTGTGAAGCCTTACCTGCTTACAGGGTGTGTGTTTGAAAGCTTAGTCTCCCAATAAGGTTCACTGCAGACTATTTGTTATCTAAGTGTTTCAGGAGTATTTAAATCATTTAAATTAATCCTAATGCATCTGATTGTGATTGTCATCGGGCTGCTTTTTTGGTAGATGGATTGAAAGCCTGGATATCGAGCTAAGTTTATGAATTGTTGGACGGAAAGCAATACAATCATCGTCTGCGACCGTGAATAACCATAACTTCAATTTATGAAGTGACCTGTGTTTCACTAAAACTTTAAACACACTTTCTGCTTTACACACATTTTGCAATTCAAAAAGGCACTTTTTAAATGCACTGAGCACGGTTCTCTGCATAAGACACAACAATCTGGCATAAAGTCACATGCTTGTCAATTCAAAACACTGCCATTCAAAATGACACTACATGAGCTAATTGGCCACTATATGTACCACCTGGCTAAACAATTGTTAATTGTTACCACTTCAATCAGGAAGTAAGCACTAAAAGACCACAGATGACCACCTTTTTTTTTTTTTACAACAACAATGGGAGACGTTGCAGAGAGAGGAAGAGGAAGAGGGAGGGTGAGAATGAGAGGGGGAGGAAGACTGAGAGGAAGGGGTAGAGCTTGTAGTGGAGGTCATGGCCAAAGAAGACAACAACTTTCAAATGAAATCAACCATGGGCTGACAATGCGAGAGGCTGGACAGAGAGTGCATCCCAACTTGAGCCGTTTTACTGTCGCCTCTGTAATTCGGACATTTAGACTGGAGTACAGGTATGTAACCAACATTTCTTCATTTCAGTTGGGTGACACCTGTTTACTTCATGAATGGGTGATGTCATACACTAACTGTACAAGTTTCCTGTACAATTTACTCTACTGTGGGGGGAATATTTTTAGGCTGCATTGTCCAAGCCCTATATTTTTGTTTTTTTGTTTTTCTAAAGGACTGAGAGACACAAACATGGTGAGTCAGTCTGTCCACATTGGCTTGCATTCTCAAGCGAAACCAAATCAGAATAAAACAACTTTATAAGGTGCCTTTTGATAGAAACTCTCAAAGAAATAAAGAGCTCAGACAAGCATATGTGGATGTAAGTACAATATTGACTGCAATACACTACACGCAACATTGTTTCCCAGTGTACTGGATACTGTAACACCATTTTGACTGATTTCTGTTTTTTGTTTTCAGAGAGTACTGGAAATCGATGCTCATGCAATCCCACATGAGTTCATCTTTATAGATGAGGCTGGGTTCAACCTAGCAAAGACCAGAAGAATGGGAAGAAACGTCATTGGCCACAGAGCCATTACAGATGTTCCTGGCCAACGTGGTGGGAACATCACAATGTGCGCTGCCATCTCCAATACGCATGGTGTCCTCCACCATCATGCCAACCTTGGACCATACAACACAGTCCATATTCTCACATTTCTGGACAGACTCCACAAAATAATCATACCACCAGAGCGTATGAATGATGCAGACCATCAAAGAAAGTATGGGACAACGTGAGCTTTCATCGTGCAGCACCAGTCCAAAACTGGTTTGCTGACCACCCACCATTTCTCGTGCAATACCTCCCACCATACTCACCATTTCTGAACCCCATAGAAGAGTTCTTTTCGGCATGGCGGTGGAAGGTATAAGACCGGCAGCCCTTTGTGCGCATGCCTCTTGTGCAGGCTATGGAAGAGGCATGTGATGAAATTGATGTGGGTGTGATTCAGGGATGGATAAGGCACTCAAGGCGCTTCTTCCCTCGACGTCTGGCAGGGAAGATATTGCCTGTGATATGGACGAAGCATTGTGGCTAGACCCAGCTGTCTGGCAAGATGCTACCTAATTATTTTTCTTGCCTCTTCTATATCTTTTCTGCACATTTTTTCTGCAATTTTCTTTTTCAGTTTACTGTTTTGTGAGCATATTTTTGTTCACTCCAGTGTGAATATATCTGCTGTGCATATGTTGTACTGACTTGTTTGGTGAAAAATAAAGAAATAAATGTTTCAACAGCATATGTGTGTTTCTGCAAATATTTCTGTGCATGTGAACAATCTGAAGAATTCTCTACAATTTGAACTATTTTAGTATTATGGCAAAGCATACTAAAGATGAGAGGGCTTTTCATTATGCCCAACAGTGTGTAGTTGGTTAGACACAAATCTGGTAATATGAATGAAGTGTGTGCCATGTGGTGCAAAAGTTTGATTTTGATAATGCTATATGTAGTTTTGGTTGCAGTGCTTCATTTTGCAGGATATATGAGGTATTTTGCAGTTTGGGTGTGTGGTTTTGTGAATTGTGTCAAGTGTTTTGATAAAACCGGCCTAGTTTGCAAAATTGTGTTTTAGCAATTGGAAATAACTTTGGGCTCCACGGGACAAATATCTTATAATCATGTATGTGTGTTCATTATGGTTATCATTATCGTAGTCATTGTTTTGCTCCAGAGGAAATATAGTTTAATGGTTCTGGATTGATTTCCATTCCTGTCTGCTCTCCTCTGGTGTCAACTTGTCACACTGGATCGGAAATAACAAAAACAAATAGGGAACTAATCCAGCGTGTTAGCTGCAGTGTGGTACCACTAGTAATAACAGCACCTGTGGCTCTCATTAAGTAATTTTCAGTGATGACGTTTTAGCTGAACTCTGCTGTGTCTAAACAGGCTTTAGGGGGTTTAAATTGGTCTTTGGATAGCGTAATCACACTTTATCCTCTGATAAGAGGGCAGCTACAGCCCATGACAGCAGTGTCCCATCAAAATGGATCATTTTCCTTTTTAATTTCACAGTCTTTTAATTCTGACCCCTTATAACTTCCACAGCCGGAGAAATGAGCATCCTAAATATAAACACTGGCGAAACATGCTAAAGTGTCCTAGGGGAGATGGAACGAAACGCTATTATGCTCACGTGCGATGACTGTGTGCTCTATGTGTGGGCCCTTTTTTGTCCAATCCACATAAGCACAGGCCTCACAGACACGCAGATGTTGAAGATGAAGTGCTCCACTTCTGTCTCTGCTCTCATGTGGGACATATAAAATGGCCAGTACGACTGGTAGTCTGCGCAAACACTCAATATTCTTCTCATAAATCTTTCGGTATCTTAATAGAGACAAAGCATAAGTGAGCATCTGGGTTGAAATTCCTTCAAAGGGGCGGAATATTCTTTTTCCCTTTGCCCCTCCGATGCTCTCCTTGTTGGGGGATCAATTTATTGTGCAGGCAAACGATCTTTTCCCTTTTTTTCTTTTGTTTTGCTCTGGCACGGTAAATCGATATTGTACTGCAGTTTTGACATATATTGTAAATTACAGGCTTAGGAGAAGAGATAGTTTCACAGCGCATGAAGTAGCGTGAGTTTCCATCCTCTGCTGAGCGAAGCTGTTTCTTCCTCTGTACTGGCTTGACTGCAGAGTGAAGGCGGATCGGGACTGTTGTTTTGGTTCAAGAGCGGGCAGCAAAAGCCATTCTCCTCTTGAGTGCTGTTTGGTAAGATACTCACTCAACTCCCACACAGGTAGATGAATAGCCTTGCCTCCATTTTTTTTACTAGTGTGCCAGACTGTTCTGCTGATCTTCCACCTCCAAACATCCCACGATGAGAAAAGATGGAAAGATCCGACATGCTTCCATGCGTTGAAACACACAAATCCCATTTTGACGTGCATTCGTTTTTTTCACCATCCACTCGTCATCTAGATTATCCTGCATTCAACACAATTTTGTTTTGCAGCTGTTGCAGATCAAAAACCACCAGTCCCATAGGTATTTGCAGCTGAGAGAGGGTGGGTGTGATTTATTTCTAGTGATTAGCATAGAAAAGGAATAGGTGTGTTAAAGGGAGGGGAAGAGGCAGACAATGGCTTCTGTATGTGACATTCCAGGCCTGGTTCACTGGTTTAACTGAACCCACATAACAGCTCTCATATAACCTTTTCTTTTAACTGTATCGCCATGGCGACTGCTGAGGTAAGCAGTTGATCTCATTAAAACAGGAGCTTAGGGCTGACAACAGTTTGGGAGTTGTCCTTGATGGAAACGGACGCAGCAGCCTTGGAATGCTAGCATAAGTCTCATGACAAAAACACAGCTTTTGGGCAATTTCCGCTTTTTTATTCAACAAAACCTTCAAGGGCTTCTTTTTTTTGTATCCCACTTAATTAGCATGATAATACAATTCAGGAGGACACCATACAATGTAGCAGGGTAGACCTTGATACCCTGCAAGATGAGCAGGCGGTCCAGAATTCCTTTTTGTAAGGTCCTGAAATTCTTCGCATGCAGCGAAGGCCAGGTGCTGTGAATCCAAAATGCTTTACATTCTGCTGAGGTTCCGACACAAATAATGGCTGATATTTCACACAGTGTGACGGGAAATGCCACAATAGTTATTCCTTTTCATCCAAATGTGTTGTATGTTTAGAGCCAGTTTCTAAAGTTTCAATCAACCATTAATCGGTGCATTCTCCTCTGAACTATTAGTCTAAAAATATTACTCTTTGGCTTAGCAATGGCATTGTTTATTCTTGTTGAGAGTGAAGATGTCTCCTGCAATTGTGTTTGGTTGTTTTTATTCTCACTTTTTAATGTGATCCATGTGTTTTCAAATCTGTAAAATATTTTTCTTCATTCGCTTGTGTTTTGTTGCATGTGCTTTTAAGCTTAAGCGTGTTGAGTTCTTAGGACCACTGTGCAACATAAAGCCTGTCTGCATATAGGCCTGTTAAAGCAGGATCTGTAGGCAGATGACAATGTTTTGAGAATGGAACCATGCTTGTCCATTTAAAGTCCAAGTAGTATTGACATATTCGGTTAGAACAGGCTTTGGTTGAGTGCAGATAAATGTACGTTTGAGTGGTGGCAATCACCTCATGAAAATTTACCTTTTCATAAGCTTTTTTTCCTTATCTGCATTAATTTTACATGCAAATAAATCTCAACTTCTGCTCCATCTCACGCCTCAAGTTGCTTATCAGACTGCAAACAATGTCTGGTACACGCAAGAAGAAACCTTGGCAGCCATCTGGATATCTTTAGGCCACACCAGAAGCCTCAAAACACTGGCAGTTGTACCCAGTGGCAAAACCCTCAATGAGATAAAGATAGCTGATGGGTACTGAGATGGAGCAGAGTACAACTTTTTAACTTACAATTAAAGTAACATCTGAACGGTCCAGTGTGCAGGGTTCAGGGGGATTTAAAGGGCCGAAATTGAACATAATATTGTCAAAAAATTAATATAATATTTATAATGTTTTCATTAACATATAACCACCTGAAACTAAGAATTCTGCTTTCAAGACCTTAAAAATGAACTTTTTATATCTACAGAAGGAGCGGGTCGTCCTCCGGGAAGTCCGCCTTGTTGCACCATCATGTTACTACTGTAGGCCAGAACAGACAAACCTTACACAGGCTCTCGAAAAAACCTTTCCTTTAGGTTTTGGGGGGGTGGGTGAGACGAGGGGTATTCAGTTGACTGCACTCTTCAACCACAGCGCAAAGACCACTAAATCCTCCACACTGGGCCTTTAATTAGACCACAGGCAGGTGTGCCTTTGGCTTGAAGCATTTCCCAAAGTAGCAGAGGCAAACTGTGTTCTACATATTAATACATTCCGGTATTTGCATTCACAGCGAGACAGTTTGCAGTCACGATCTGTGTGAGTCTGTGTCTGTGTGTGTGGTAACGACAGAGAATGTTGTAGCTGCTGTTTACTCTCGGGGTACTGACATTCCCAGCTGAGCTTGAACTGCTGTGGGAGAATTTTATCAAAGATGGCCGTCATGGTCAGGGTCAGTTCCCTGCAGGAAAGCGGGGAAAGTAATCCTGTTAGAGGTGTTATTATCACCTCTGACAGCTGCACACATACTGTGACCATCTCAAGTACTGTACACCTGTGCCAGCTGAGCCAGCTGAGTCCTGTATTTTGCTGTTTGTTTGTGTTTTTTATCAAATCAAGTTGGGTGTTGCACGTACACTTGCACGCGCGCGCGCATACACACACGCACACACACACACACACACACGACATTTACAAATACCAAATGTCACTGAAGGATGGTAATCATATGTCCACTGCTCAGTACTTTAAACTCAATAAATACTCCCTGACAAAGTATTATTTTTGAGACTTGGTAACCATCAGGATGCATTCAGTTTATATGTCAGGCACTTCATTTAGATGCAGTTTATTTCACAGAACCGGCTGGCTTTATTTTAATACAGTTTTTGTTTGACTGATTAAGCACGATTTTGAAAACAGGGCCCGTTTTCTCAAAACACTACACACAATTAGCATACCAAACACCCAATTAGCAGAACACCTCAGACCCTTTGCAAAATGAAACACTCTTCTCAAAACTATACACTAATTTATAAAAAACATATTTTGTCACCATATGAAACACATACGCTTCATATTACTTAATTCTGTCTGAACCAGTTACACACTGCTGTTGCTAACCTTAAACACTTTTAGCAATTCTACTTCTCAGTGATTAAAGTACTGTATATGAAGTACACAGAGAAAGTGCAAATATACAATAAGTTCACCAAACACTTGACAAGACCAATGCTGCAGACTGAGGAAAATATAATTTATTTCTCTCCATACACCCAAATCAGTCAACATGGAGAATCACAACAAAACATGTCTGCAGTAGTGTGCATAACACCGTTATCCCAGCAAACAACAACAAACATAAAATACTGTATCCAGTAAATAAAATAAAAAAATCTGATAAAGAAAACAGAAAATACAGTATAGAAAATACTAGACTAGGCACACTACTGCAGACATGTTTTGTTGTGATTCTCCATGTTGACTGTTTTGGGTGTATGGAGAGAAATACATTATTATTTTCCTCAGTCTGCAGCATTGGTCTTGTCAAGTGTTTGGTGAACTTATTGTATATTTGCACTTTCAAAATCGTGCTTAAGCAATCGAAAAAAACTGTAAGCAATCATGTGTTTGCGCACCTGATGGCGGTGTTTCTGACTGGCTCATAGGTGTGGTAATTTGACAGTCAGTGCTTTGGAATTGCAAGGAAGTGACATCATGATATACCTCTGTGTCTAATGTATACAAGTGTGTTTAGTGCTTTGCAAATCAGTGTGTGTATTGTTTTGCAAAAAGCGTGAGGCTGACATTGTGCTTATAGTGGTGCACATCTGGGCCATGTTTTGCTTCTTGAGTTTAAGGTTTTGATAATTTTGTAATAATTTTGATTTTAGTGTTCGCTCGCTCTGAAAAAACTGTAATAACAAGAGAGAAAAGATTGCTGTATTTTCTGCTAAAAAAATGAAGCTGCTGTGTTCTTCCACCACTAATCTGAATAGTAATTATGTTGACAGACAGTTCACTGCAGTGGAAGGATGCCATGGAGACCTCATCATCTTTGCACAGGAGATGTTTATATAACTACACGTAACGCTTCAGATACCTTCTAGAAATAAAAGCCTGCCTGCAATCACAGCTTAAAGCTACCTTGACAATATCAACCTTCTGGGATTTTAACCCTGCCTGCTCATTTAACGTTGAGTGACACAAAAGGAGAAAAATAAAATCCATAATATTGGTGTGCTCTCATGAACTGTGGAATTAGAGATAAACGCATTTTACTGAATCTGTTTCCAGAGCGCCTCATGAATTTGTATTGGACGACTGAGTTAAATTGTAAATATTAACTTTTGAAAAGTCGTACTGTTGACACAGATTTCAAGTGTACATGTGTACCAGGACAGAATAAAACTTAATAAAGCATTGCTCCCGTTCAACCATTGGATGTCAGTTATTGCGCAAGGTATCATGAATTTTATAAAACACTTAACTGAACCAAATTTCAGTGCTGTCCTTTCACCCCTTCCCTGGAGAATTAACCAGCATTCATACTTGGCCTTAGGTGACTCCAATAACTCTAACGACTAGTGTTGTGTCTGGGCTGTCCTCCTCAAAAGGTGTCGGCGTGTAGTTTGATGATAAAAGAATTCTGCCGAGGCAAGGCTGGGTGGAATGATAGAGCAATCTTTATTGAAACAGATCTCAAGCCTTGTGTCCGACCAGGTCAGCCTCTACCTGGTATTCTCGAATCTGACAAAGTTCAAGCCAATACTTGGCCCTTTGCTGCTCTATCAGAAAACCTCTCGGACCTCCTGCCTTAGGAATCTGCAAACACCACCCCACTTTTTCCTCCTGCGCGGGCCTTTTTGGAGTGCCTCCGCTTGTACCTCCCTTCTTTCCTAATTGGTCGGTGTGTCCATCTATCCAATAAACGAGAAGAGGAGTCAACTGGACTCCCTACGCCTTTCCCCCTTGTCACCACCTAACCTGTTGTTAATTATTAACTCTGGTTCCCTAGGCAGCCCTGAGGGCCATCCTGAACCTAAACATCTGACCATCCTCACCATCCGGCATCAGGATAACCTTTAACCCCTACACAGCTGAATGATCACTCTTTGGTCCCAAGACCGGGAATCCTACCCCCAACTACATTCATTAACTCCCACCAGGAAGTATCTACAACAACCCTGTCCACTCATGTACAGGTTTGTGTTAAAACCAAGCCTTTTCTATTTATTGTGGCCTTTTGTACGCACTTACATTTTTATTTTATTTTCTTATTTTAGGTCACTGAAAATGTAGTGTTTGAAAAACTCCATCCAAGGTGAACATATTCAGAAACTAAAAATGATTTTGATTTTTGGAAATGACACAGACACGTCCGCTTTGAGTCTTACCACTGTATCAGTGGCAAATGTGAACTCGAGTGTTGATTTAACGTTTTATTGTGCATATTTAGACACAAACAGACATTGATAATGAAATAAAAAGAGACAAAAAATGGCTTTAGCAGTCCTATTATGTAGTACATGTTGTCTTTTTTTATTTTGGCTGAATTTCAAAATCCCTCTGCAGTGATTGCAGTGGATTCAGATCGCCTATGTGGAGAGATGTTGATGAAGGTCCTCAGTCATCCAGGTCATGGTAAATCTATTTGTTGTATCGTAGGCAACTGGACGTGTTTCAGTGTCTTGAAGATGATTGACCTCTCATCCAAGAGGCTACCTCAGTCCTAACTAACTGGAGGGGAGTTGGCAGGCATTTTCAACTCTGTGTGGGAGTGTCCTTACAGAGTCATTAAGGGCACACTGCAGACCTCATTCAAATATATTGAGATTTCTTTCCAGTTGAGGGAAAGTGTGAGCATTTTACAACCGAGCTGAGTGACTATCAAAAGCCACCATTCAGTTAGGTCACCTGCATCAGGGCTGTGCTTATTTGTGCTAGAGTGTTGCTTGCCTTCCAATAGTCTGGTGCCTGCAGGTTTCCTTGGTTTGTCTTAACTGAACCCCTTGATATCCAAGCCCCTCTATAACACCATCATTTTTTTCCCATTTCATTGGGGACTTTTGAGGCAGTGAAATAAGTATATTTCAGTGTCATTATTCTACAATGAGGCATTATTTTGTTATCCCCTGAAGAGGCATTTTGTAATATTATCAAAGTATTTTTGACCTTTGGCATTCCCCTTTAAATATATATATTTTTCATTCATATTTTTATGTGAAACATCGGGTTGCTTTTTAGGCATGCCTGCCAGTGAAGACATACTGCTGACGATCTTTTGCTGACAAAATATCTTTATCCTGGCGGATTCTGTGAACAGTCATGTTTTCTTGCCTCGTTCATAATATTCTGTATAAGCAACCACCCACAGAGAAAATTATGTGCATCCTGTTTACAACAGCACTCACATACCCAGGGCACACAATTGGCCATGGGATATGTGATTTCAGGTGTGTTAGTATGGATGGAGGTCATTTCTGAATGTTTTCCCTTAAATAAAGGCGCACAAGCTGACGTCACAAAAAAAAAGACAGTCTGGTATACAAGCAGTATAAGAAGACAGGTCTTCCAAACTGTCAAAACTTTGACAGCTCATCTCTCAGGTCTTGTACCTTAAAAGGGGTTTATCTATTTTAAACAACTATTTGAATATTGTTGTGTTCCCTCCTGCACCTACTCTTCAGTAAACCTGGTCTTGACTGTTGGGATTTTTATATTACCATTTTCATTTAAAGTTTTAGAGATGTTATTTGAAAATGTATTTTATGAATAATTTTAATAACTGTGACACATTTCTCTCAGGTTTCCATTGATGTCATAACACAGAAGTTGCATTACATCAACCAATGCCCTACTTGGTTTGATTTCAAATTTTTCTCAATTTCTGCTCAGTATTTGAAAATTCTATCATTGTATTCCATCAGATTGCCTTGAAATGTCTTAATCATTTATGCTGCTTTACTGGTTTAAAACGTACTGCATTTGTCAAACAGTACATTCTCAGTAAAGGTCAGTGATGCCTCCTTTAATGTGGCCCTGTTAAACTTTGGGGTTCCCCAAGGCTCACTCCTTAGTTCCCTGTTGTTTTGTGTATACTTGTTGCCCCTGGGACATATCATACATATGCACATAATTTAGTACCATTGTATGGATGGCACAACTTTTATCTTCCATCAAAAACTGGTCACTTCATCATCAGTTATTATATGTCTGTCGGACATAAAGTGCCAGGTGTCTACAAAGTCTTCTTCAGATAAATGTCTCTCTCAAATTTACAAAAAAGGTCTTGTCTTCTCTCTAGGATTATCAAACCTGCAGCTAGCATGATATATTTTTCAACAGTGACCTTTCATTTGTATCTTTTCAGATACAATTATAGCAGCCCTGTTTTAGCCTCTCTTTACTGGTTAACAGTGAGGTTTGGAATTGATTTTAAATAATATTTATTGTCTTAAAGCATTTAGTTTAGTCCCTAGTTATATTGCTGAATTGTTGCTTCCCTGTGAGCAATAGTGCAGCATCGGGTCCTCAGGCAGGGTTCTGCTGGCTTTTTTTAAGTCCTGGCTCAAAGCTTAAGGTGGTCCAGCTTTTGCAAATAGGACCCCTCAACTCTGAACTCTATGCAGACCAGAGGTTGCAGAATCAGTGAGATGTTTTTAATAACTTCTCAAAACTGATCTTTTTTAAAGTATTTTTTTTAATACATATACTAGCATGCTGTTTTAATCAGTTATTAAGTTATCTTACACTATTGTGGGGGTTTCATTCCATTTTATTTTTAGATGTAATCAATGAAAAGATATGATACAAAATGCATGTGTGACATGTATAATGTGATATATTTTATTTTGTAAAAATACAATTATTTGTAAAATAATAACTGGCTATGCATTTTTTGTGTAAAGGTCCATAGTCTCTTCATGATTCTGCCCACATTTTGGATTTGGAGCAGAATTTGAGCTAAAACTGAGCACACGTTTGTGCCTGGATTCTCTCTTTGGAAGAGTGCTTTTTACTTTTTTTTTAAGTGATTGGTCTGCACCACACTGCAGCAATAACAGATACATGCCCGACTGACTGGTTACTGATTTTAAAATGACATAAACATGGCACAAAGATACACCTGTAATAAACCCATGAATCGTGACAACCCATTAATGCTTCGTAAAATATAATGCATGATTCTGTTATGATTGGCAGAGAAGTGTGGAGTTGATTATGCAGTAAGTCAATTTGACAGACAAGCAGCAATCTCATCGAGTCAAAGAAACTATAGAATTGCATCAGGATCAAGACTTTATGAGGCAAGGATGAGGTTATAAAAACTAGAACATAAGCAAATACTTTGGTGGGGAAAGAGCTTCTTTTTTTCCCAGGAGAGATTTTCAAAAGTTGCTCCTGTTTGCCATCTAAACGTAACTGCCGAGCTACAGGCTGATTGGCACACTAACTGCAGAAAAGCCAGCTAATGGAATACACACAAGTAGGTCGAGAGCCAGATACACCAAACACTAAGCACCTGTGACTGATGAAGACAGCCAGATCATTCTGCCAGCCAGAGACAGCTTGTTTGATTTGTGGATATATCTGTGTGGGTTTGATAGATATAGTTTCTGCACATTTGTGCTTCATTATTTATGTGTCTGTGCGCGTGTTCTTGCAAATTTATTTGCAACTGTGAATGCATGGGGGTATCAGATATAACAGAACCACAGTTCTGTATACACAGTCATTTTACATCTCTATCTGATGCCGTAACCAGTTGAGTTGTTATTCTAACCGCAGTGTGAGCTCTCGCTGGCTGTCAGATTGGGATAACAGATTGCCTTGGGTATTTGGACTCCAAGATTGCTATTAAATCCACATTGATAAAACTTCCTCTCACCTCTGATATGCTGAGGCAGATTGAAAGCCATTTTAATGTAACTGACAAAGATACCTCTGACACTGTGGAGGCTAATTTAAAAAATAATACAATCAACAGAAAGTCATTAAAATGCTGCTCATTGAAGACTTCACTCCCAGACATCAAGAGAAGTCTATTGTGGGTGTATAAGTATGCAGACGACAACACCATCATTGGCCTATTGGGAGGATCTTGAAGAATGAGACACCCACCTCTGTCTACATCAGTGGAGCTGAGGTGGAGCATGGAACAGTTTTGACATCACCATGGCACACCGCCACCCTGGTTAAGAAAAAAAAAAGGCTCTACTTCTCACAAAAACTTAAGCAGGTTCAATTCCAGTGCCAAATTCTTGTCAACATTTACAGAGCAGCAAAAGGAAGCATCCTGACTGAAAACACCACAAGTCGCCATGGTTTGTGCATTACCCTTGACAAGAAGGCTCTGCTTGACTAAAACTGCCCAGAACATCATTGGTACGCATCTACCGACAGCAGTGGTGAATCTGCTGCCATGCCACCAGACTACAGAGCAGCTTCTTTTATCTGACTGTGAGGCTCCTTAACTTTTCCTCAACAGTCCACTATAAAATATGCCTTTTTTTGTGGAGGATAAAAGACGACAACTCACATTTCACTGCACAATCCATTGCATGAAAACCGAGATTATCGGCCCTGTGAATTCCCAAAAACGCCCGTGATTATCGGCAGTTATCGGCAGAAGTTCGCCGGTGGAAACGTACTAGCTTTGAACGTGAATGGCCCTAATTAGCATTTCAATGTCAAAATCGTCTGACCTGCCTGACACTGAAACTAACAATGATTGGATGAAACCACAGACAGTTCAGAAGTAAACTCACCTGTGATTGGACACCAAATCCATCACTCATTGGTCACCGTTGGGAGATATGGTCATTTGCCCCTCCCATTTTTATAATAATAATAATAACACAAATAATGATATTAATTATACTACTACTAATAATAATAATACTAATTGTTATTATTGCTATTATTATTTAGTGAGAACTACACGTCACAATAGCAGTTCATTGAGAATAAGAGACATGGGAACATATTAAAAGTGGGGCTTTATTTAAAAAAAATAAAATAAAAAAACAAACATCAGAATCAGAACACTTTATTGATCCCCGGGGAAAATTGTTTTTTGTTACAGATGCTCCATACAAAGTAAAATAGAAATACAGCTTGAATGTAAACAAGAGATAAGGATAAAGATATAATAAAATATTAAAGTAGACAATAATAAAATAAAACATAATAAAGTAGTCAGTCTGGAAA
>OMLP01035643.1:5000-44039 GCA_900302685.1 Spondyliosoma cantharus
AACACCTCTCTCTCTAACACACACACACACACACACACACACACACACCTGACTTCCAGGTTTCACTGGAGTGATGCAGTGCTTCCTGCAGCATCATAATAAATGTATTTCTTTCATTTTATGATATAATGTTGCAGACTTTATTGTCCCTGACGGGAACTCATTTTGGACTCACAGCACTGCTGCTCTATCACGATTAACAATAAAACTACACAAAAGTCAATAGAGCAACCAGCTGCTGAATAACACTTTCACAATACATAACAATCAGGAACATGTTCAAACATTCACACATCATCCCCAGATATTTTTGTCTTCTATATTCCACAAGTCTTTCACATCCATAAGCATTGTTTACAGCATCACAACCCTGAAACTCCAGCAGCTACACAAAATCAAGCCATCATTCATTGTTTTCCTTTTACACCAATGCTTTTTATGTCTTCTGTGAAAATTCCCATCCAGCAGTAACAATAATGAAATGTTTCAGTACCCTTGCACCCTTGTCATTTACAGTACAAATTTTGTTTAATGTTTAATTATTCAATATACAGAGACTACTGTAGTTTTGTACAATTCCTCAGTAACTTTGTGTTGATTATCAACAAAAGACCCTGTGCCCAGGTGTGACCACAACAATAATGATGGCACAATCCACAATCTATTAAATATCCCAGTGGAACTAGCTCGTAATTATAATTAATGTTATAAATTCCACCTGTGCTTTCCTGCTTTGAAAAGTTGAAATGTTTGCTGTGAAAATGGTATATTGGGCAGAAGCCCATATTTTTTTACCATATTTCTTTCATTAAAGGACCCCGCACATACGGCACATCTACTCAGGTATTTTCAATCACTTGGCTGATCTCTGCTTAGGTTGTGTTGGGTGAAGCTGTGCCCTGAACACTGCCCCGCCCTAACAGGTGCAACATGAGGAGACTGAGGTAGATATCAATCAAGAACAGTTTGTGCCAGCACTGTACTGAGCAGAGGTCTAATCAGGCAACACATTTCTTTGGATTTTTTTTGCACTGAATCCTCAAATATGGTAATAGATATGTAATGGAGGCAGGAGGCAGGTTATTTCACAGTTTAATAATAAACATCAGGGCCCAAAATAACTAAAATTGCACTGGAACAATAATTTAAGAATCATTAATTACCCCAAGAATCTTTTTCTGCATGTCATACACATCTGAGTGTATATACGCAAATCCTGTATATATCTGTAAAAGGCCAATATTGGCCAACTGGTATAAAGGTCTGGCTCTTGTGAGTAGGGGCTTTAATATTTGACAAAAGATTATCACCTCAGATTCTCAGCATTTTTCTAATTGATGGACTCAGTTTGTTTGTTTTTAATCCGATTGCCAATAAAATAAGAAACTTTAAAGACGTGCTACTTTGGCTCTGATGGAGCATGCAAAGTGTGTAGTGACTGAAAATATTAAATAAATCCAGTATTGTAAAAGTACAATTATGGCTGCAAAAGGTAGTGAAAATATTAAAAAAAAAAAATACAAGTACCTCTACACTGTACTGTATTGTGTCAACTAAACCACTAAGTTACATTCCATCACTGTACAGTGGTACTTTTTCATAGGCAGACATTTGTACTTGTCATGGCAGGAAAAGCACAGGTGAAATGAATATAAATAATGATGGCCCCAGCAGCAACCATGTGACTAGTTTCACCTCTGTATGTCCAGTTAAAACGTCAATAAAAAGGTCAACTGCGCAAAATTTCCAGTTTTACCACTAAGTATATGGTACATTACAGTATACATGATACATACATACATTACATATACTCTTTTTTAAGTTTTCCATCTCATAAATGGCCTCAACCGTAGCTAACATACCTTGTGCACGATCCTGTGTATTGTATTCCAGGTACCATGTATTACCATGTCATATCAACATGACGTCAGACGTAAACCTGAAGTGACGTGCTCTCCGTTCGTGTCCGCTCCGAGAACTTCCGCCTTGCACGTGTGTTTACTAAAAATGTGGACAGCTGAACTTTAGAAGAAATAGTAGCAATATTATAACACACGTACTGTTTTTGCACCGGTTAAAACATGGGGAAGCTGAATGTTGTGGTGTTGAGATACTTGTCTCGGGATGACTTCCGGGTCCTCACAGCGGTAAGTAGCGAGCTGTTCTTACTCTGCTGAGTTAGCCTGTGCTAAGCTAGCTTTGGTCTTATAGCAACTGACGCTAACCTAACATGAGCCGACGTTAAAGTAAAGATGGTATGCCACCTTTGCAGTGGCCGTGGGTAAAACAACGTTACTGTCGTCAGCTGGGTGTTAGTTAACGATGATAAAGCGAAATCAGCATACAATGTATGAAATATCTGGTTACAAGTTTGTTATAACCAGCAACTGCTAGCTATAACATTTCTTTATTATGATCTATATTCTTAGTAGGGATCTTTTTCCCTATCAATTTCTGTTTCTATCGCTTTGAAAGATATCTTGTCTTATGTCCTGCTCACATAATGTTCATTTAATGGGATGTATAGTGCTGTAATAATTTATCTTGTCCATACTGGCTCTGAAGAGTTCACATCCTAAAGTGATTTCACTGTAAGTGATGGGGGACAAAATCCACAGTCCTCATTCTGTTCCAGAAATATCTTCCTAATTTTATCTAAAACTAGTCTGTGTTAAATTAATAAATTAGATCTCTTCCCAAGTCACTGTCTTTTCAGTGTGAAATCCCCCAAATGTGTTTTACCAGACACTGTTCACATGCAGTGCTCATTTATTTAAATTTGTCTTACAGCATATATAACCCTGTTGTTTCAGCAGTGCTCGAATAATCAGATTACTTCATGTGCACTTCCCCTCTCCCAGGTTGAAATGGGCATGAAGAACCATGAGATTGTGCCAGTCAGCCTCCTGTCCTCCATCGCCAGCCTCAAACACGGTGGCTGCAACAAGATCCTCAGAGAGCTCGTCAAACACAAGCTTGTGGTCTATGAATGCAGCAAGTGTAAGAATACACGCTAAAATGCTTGCTGTACTTCATTAGTCCTGGTACAAATTATTTTTCTAATGTGCCACTTGTATGTTGATTTCAGCTGTGCAGGGCTACAGGTTGAACTATGGAGGATATGACTACTTGGCTTTGAAGACCTTGTGCGCGAGAGAAGTGGTAATTTCAGTTGGCAACCAGATGGGTGTGGGTAAAGAGTCAGGTATGACTGTCAATCACGTTCATTGTGCACATACTGTATATCTATTTATATGGCCACCTGTCATTTGGCCTGCATGATTAAGTGGAAATCAATCGCATCCTACGACTTATTTTTGTTGATATGTACAGTATCGTAATATGGTTCACACAAGTAAACTCAAGTGTGGAATACTTATACTTCTAAATATTTTATTTCAGCATACTTTCACAGCTGCTTAGCAAAGGCCAGAAACCCTCTTGTACTAATGGTAATACAGATATGTATTTGTGTACCTGTAGATATCTATATTGTGGCAAGTCCAAATGGGGAGCAGTATGCTCTGAAGCTTCACAGATTGGGTCGCACCTCTTTCAGGAACCTGAAGAACAAGAGAGATTACCACAAACACAGGAAGAACATGTCCTGGCTCTACCTCTCTCGCCTTTCTGCCATGAAGGAGTATGCCTACATGAAGGTAATGAAACAAATCAGAGAACATATGCAAGTTATTTGAACTAGAAAGAAAATGTCAGCAGCAATTCATAAGATGTGCAGACTCGTGTGATGCATCTTTTGACTCATCTACTCATTTTTCAGGCATTGTATGATCAGGGTTTTCCTGTTCCCAAACCTGTGGACTACAACAGGCATGCTGTCGTGATGGAGCTCATCAATGGATATCCACTGTATGTAAACTAGCGGTCCTGCTTTCTTGCTTTACCTGTTACACTATACCTACCCTCGTTTTCTTATGTAATTTGTGTGTAATCCCCCCCCATCAGGTGTCAGGTGCATGAACTTCAGGATCCATCAGGCCTGTACAGCGAGTTCATGGAGCTCATAGTCAAACTTGCCAATCATGGCTTGATTCATGGAGACTTTAACGAGTTCAACCTCATGTTGGATGACCAGGACCACATAACCATGATTGACTTCCCTCAGATGGTGTCCACCTCACATGTTAACGCTGAATGGTTGGTGCCTCATTTATATAATTGAAAATTACGGAAAAACTCCCCAAATTAATAAAGCAAATTCACTTTGCCAATTTTATTTTCAGGTATTTTGACAGAGATGTCAAATGTATCCGAGATTTCTTTGCAAAACGATACAATTACGAGAGCGAGCTCTTCCCAACTTTCAAAGACATCAGGTACCTGCTCATTTATGTTTTGGTGAAAATTAAACTCTTGTAATACAAAGAAAACTGTATTGGTGTATATTTAAGACATGTACAAATAACGTTTTTTTTTTCTAGTGAGACCATTGAAAATTTGCTACATTAATACTTTTGAATTTTTACATTCACTTGAAATAAATTTGTACATGATGTCTGTTGTCACTGAACTTTGTTCCTACAGGCGGTCTTGTTCTCTAGATGTCGCAGTCTCAGCTAGTGGCTTCACCAAAGATCTGGAGAGAGATGCCGCATTGCTACACCCAGCTGGACCTGAGGAAGAAGATGATGATGATGATGATGATGATGATGATGATGATGAAGAGGAGGAGGAGGAGGAGGAGGGCAATGACAAAGAGGATTCAGACAAGAAAGTAGAAAAAAAAGAAGATGGCTTCGACATGGAGGAATATAAGCATGCAATGCTCGAACTGGAGGGTCTAAAAGTCAGTGACACAAGTACAGATATACAAAATGAGGACAACAAGAGGGAAACAGGGGAAGAACAAACAGAGACTGAGGCAGAGCGTAGTTCTCAAATCAATGAAGAGACAGAGGAGAAATTGGAGGAAGAGTTGAATGAGGCAGAGGATGATTGTCCAGAATTGTCAGACCTCTCTTACTCCAACAAAGGGTTTAAACCCTTCAGGTAAACGGAAAGTTAACATGGTGGAATGTCTGGTAACTTGAGACATTTAACAAAAATATAGAAGTACATTTCTGTGCTTGGTTTAAAATGTGTGTTTTCTCCTGCAGAGACTCAGACAGTCTTCTACACATGGCAGAGCACAGGAGAACGAGGACAGACAGTGAAGGCACAATGGGAAGCATAGGGAGCTGTTCTTCCATACCACCAGTAAGAAAAACGCACATCATTCAAGAATTTTGACAAATTGGACATTTCTTCAAACATTCAAGCAATCCCAGTACCCAGTTTCAGACACAACTGGAATTGCCTTTAGGTGTTGCTAAAGAGCTTTCACATTGTCAAGGATTGTGACAGGTGTAGCAGAGAAAACAAATCCACATACTGTTGTGTCTGCCTTTCAGAGACAGACAGCGCTACATTCATCTGTAGTAACCTGCTATCCTTGCTTTTGTGTGTCTTGTAGGAGGTAGTCCGTCAGAAGGTG
The DNA here is from genome assembly GCA_900302685.1 of Spondyliosoma cantharus. Taxonomy (NCBI): domain Eukaryota; kingdom Metazoa; phylum Chordata; class Actinopteri; order Spariformes; family Sparidae; genus Spondyliosoma; species Spondyliosoma cantharus. The sequence continues at coordinate 10,495 of OMLP01035643.1, forward strand.
CGGAGGCAGCTCACCAAGCAGCAGAAGGCAGCACAGAGGAGACGTCTACAGAAGGGAGAGGCCAATTTGGTGACCAAATCCAGGAGAGAGAACCAAAGTAACATCAAGTCTAGTGTGGACTCTGCCTCCTTCTGGGGATAAACAGGACTGCAGTGGTGGACAGATGGAATTGTTGTCAACATGCTTTTTGCTTGATTAACATGTATCCTGCGTGGATCCTCTGCTCCTTTGTCTGGAGAGTTTCTGCTGGAACTGCAGTGAACATGTTCAACACAGTCTAATGTAAATATCGCCGACTTATTATGTTGAAACTGTATGATTGGTAATTAAAACATTTAAACAATACAGATAAGGTGTGTTTTTCTCTGTTATTTCAAGAGTTGTTTAACAAATGAATTGAAAAATATTTCTTCTGCCAGGACAAAATATGCACTTGTGATAGATACGTTTGCACAGTGAGCAAATTCTTCTTAATCAGTTCTCATATCAACCTTCACAATGGGAACAGAAGCCAGAAAACCACTGAGTAACTTTTGTCACTGTAGCTTCAAGTTCATTCTAGGTCTCTGCATACTGCTGACAGAATGACTAATGTGGGTGTGGATTTAAGATTCAAACAAGTTCATGGGGAGCTGTTATTCACGCTGAACTCTAGTCAATCAAAGGCCTCCAACTGTTATGGAAATTTGAATAGATCTCTACCTACACACACAGCAACCAATCAAAAAACACACCTCCCACAAGTATGTGGGAACACACATGCTCCAGAACCAAAATACATTCAGCAAGAAAAGAAGCAAGAATTAGACCTATAAACCCTGTTCGCTCTGACACTCTGACATGACTCAATAGAGAGTGAGACATGACATGTTAGAGATGAGAGAGCAGAGGAATTGGGAGCTAAGAAACCACTTTTTCTTTTTTCTCCCTCAGAATTTGGTTCATTTATTTGTAAGAGGCTTTCAGGGAGCGGGTGAATTCAGACTTGAACAAAGCCCATTCATATTGAAGAGGGTGAATGGAGCTGAGACCCTGGGCTCTGTGGCCTCAAATTAGTATGTGAAGTCAAAACTATCCCACCCCCACTCATCTAAGACACTACATGTTGGGTAAGACTGTCCTTTAGATGCTGGATATTGCTGCCCCTTCATATAAAAAGAAGCATCCAGTGATATACTACAGAACTGTTCTTATTTTTCCTGTTCCTCAATGATGATCGTGCTGTCTGTGGTTCAACCTACCAACTTCATGCAGGTCTGTGTTCAGGGATTAGCCAGCTGCACAGTCAAAAGGGAGGGGCTCAGCATTCCAGCTCTGCACCGCTGTGTGTGTCTGTGTGTGTGTGTGTGTGTGTGTGTGTGAGTGAGGGGCCCTCTGAGCTAATTGGAAGAAGGGTGACAAAGGTGGCCCGCTTCAAAAGCAAAACCCTGGTGAGATGTTCACACAGGAGAGGAGGAGGGGGAAGAAAGCAGTTTAGGAGGTGGAGAAAGAGAGTTCAGAAGTGGCTTTGAGATTTTGAGTTTATTCCTCATGATGATTCCCATCCTGAGCTGTGATGGCTTTGGTGGATGCTCATTTCTAGGGTCATGCGTGGTGTTTTGATGGACTATTTTGATGAGAAGCAGTTGACTGAACGTGTCTGAGAAAACGCTGGATGAGGATGAGTAGAGTGAAAATGGAGGAGAGCATCATGTCATACCTGTCACAAAGTGAGACTGACACCAGCCCCAACGACTGTGAGTAACTGAGGAACTTAATGTTACTTTCATATGGAAATAGACACATCTTTGTTTTAGATGTAAGAATCAAACTTACCAACTGTGTTTACCAGTGATGACCTGACAGTGATGCACTAAAATAATTACAAACCAGCCGAGAAATTAACTAGTTTCACATAATTTTGTTGTATTCCCTCCAACAAGTGTCAGTCAAATTATCCCTGCTGCCATAGACTGAGCTGTAGTTAATTATTTGGCACACAGTGGAGGACACAGGAAGTGTTTAAATGTATTTCAGGGTCAGGAAAAGCTCAAGGGGTTACAAAATGCTTATTTGTGTAAGTTATGGGAGGTACTTGAAGTTCCTGATTCTGCTTTCATGAAAACTCTGGGAATGCTGATTTATAGATGTCAAATTTAATCAATAAAACTTAAAGACACATCTTTTCAAAGGTTTTCTCAAAATGTGACTCAAACAAAAACTATCACCTCGGATTTTACTAAGCAGAGACACATGAGTGAATAGGGTAAGAATGTTGATTACTTACATTGAATCATGTTTTCCCCCTGAAATATTATGTATAAATATGCAAATGATTCGTTATGTAATTAAATATGAAACAATTTGCATGGATTTCCATTAAGAAAGGCAAAATTAGTTTAATCAATCCATAAATCAGAAAATACTGCCAACAAACAAAAATCTATTTCCCTGTATTTTTAGGAATTAAATGTTCTATAAATCAGGCGATGAGTTATATATGAACAAACCCCCTCTTTAAAAACTGGGGCGTTTGGTGTGTAAATGCAACTGAAGAGAGTCTTGGATCGTAGTATGAGTATAACAAAGTCATTTTGAGAAAACAGCTCTCAAAAACATAAATAAACAATGTAAAACCAAATAACTCATAGATTTCCATATGAAACTTCCCCAGTTGATTACTTATTAGACATTTTCTTTGTGTTCAAATTTTTCTGACGTTTTAAATGACTGCACCCAACATGCACTAATTTCCATACATTTAACAGAAACCTGAACTAAAAATGTGTCAAACATGTAAAAATGTGTAAACACCTAAATGTGTATTTGGGACATTTTCTTCCCACTAGACATGTTATCGAAATAAAATATCCAAAAAACAGACTTTCAGTCCTGTTTTTGACATGCATCCTTATTACATGTGTACAGTGAATGTCGTGGCCATGCTCCACAACTTCTGGGAGCAGAGGCAGATGAGCCAGTCAAACGGCTCCATCAGTGAGTCTGGTGATGGTGTTTCTGTTGGGGATGTCCAGACAGAGAGCCTGCTGCTATACGAGTCGGCACCATCCCCTGGTCCCCCATACATCTGCTACGTCACCCTGCCTGGAGGAAGCTGCTTTGGCAATTACAAGGTGTGTTTATAATCACCGGTGCTGTCTGGCAGGATTTCTACACTTTGCACTGTGTGAACTTACACCAGTTATCCTTCGTGTGGAAATGGAAATATCATGTGGCGAGCACACATAGTTGACCAAACATGAGCTAAAAGGGTTGTTGCAGGTGATGTTTATGCCTTGACAGTTTATTATACAACCTAAATGGATAGTATACCAAAATTAACTCTTAGCATCTTGGCATACATGGTAACAAAACGTTATAATCTGTAAGTCTCATATTCAGAGGCAGACACTCAGAAGCAAAACTTAAAGGCCATTCCGTGGTGATTAACACACAGTCACACAGACTTTTAGGATTGTTTTAAATTGATGTCATTCCGTTAAAATTCCACAGTGCCTATCAATGGGCTCATTGTGACCCAGACAGCAGCCCCCAGCTCACAGGAGGCATGTGATTGGTTATTTGTGAAAACCTCTAATGTCCTAATCTCATTGGTGATTTGAGTTCTGATCCCATGATTAGCTGTAATGAAGTGTAAAATCATCAAAATGGAACTAAAAGTGGGCGCCTGTTTAAAGACAGAACTTATTGGCTCAAAGTGAGTCAACCCGAGGCTCAATACATATCAGCGCACTGAGAGAAAGTTTCACATCTTTTCACTCTCTCTTTCCAGTCTTTGTGACATTTTAACCCTTCGTGTTCATCATCTCTCACCCTCAGGTGTGTGGCACTCAGGCAGAGGCACGGAGGGACGCAGCTCGCGTGGCTCTGATGAACTCACTTGTGAACGAGCTGCCATGTCGACGCATCAGCCCTCAGTTCATCACTCAAAGTTTGCAGCAGGCCGAAACAGACAGTGCTGTGAGTGTGAGCCAGCGCCGAAACAGTATTACCCATTTCAGACTGTAGCAATGACACAGAAGGAGAGTGTTTAGTCTAACATGAATGTTGGCTCTGTTAAGGTCTCTGTTGAAGACGCATGTGATTCGAGCACCAGTATAGGAACCTACAGTCTGCTGCTCCACTCCTACATAGGAAGGACCATGCTGGAGTTCCAGGTAAAACATAAAGCCAGGGCTCATTTTGCAAAATGCTGTTTTGCTTGTAGCTGTGCTCATAAATCATGTGGAGTCATGTGGTAATTTTGTGAAAGATCAATTTTCTTCAAAGGATTTAGGCTTTTTGAAGTGCTGCTTTAAGCTTGAGGATCTAATCTAGTATTTATAATTTCACCCCAGTTTGAATTGTTATCATTTTACACACCTAAATTGGGAATTATTAAGCCAAACATAACAAAAATTACAACTGGTGGGTGATAATTACACCCCCCGGTGTTATTATTGCAGCCCGAGTCTGTTTTAGCTTATTTATTCACACTCCATCTCACTCTCAGCTAGACCCCGACAGGGAGTCCTGGTATGAAACACCTTATATTTCTACCTTTGTGTAAATAAGCATACGTCTGCAGACAGAGGGCTATTAGCAGGAGGAAATAGGTTCATTATCATTCCTGCTAAAGCATGGCTCATAAAGATGAAACACTTCTAAGTAATACACACACCTCCATATGTGCGCACATGTACATACACAGAAACTGAAATACATTTGCACACACACACTCAAATCTTTACACATATGGTATGCAGCCATCTGCATATTATTTATACAACGGCGCTGTCCGTTTGTTTGTCAAGCAGGTGAGCAAGTAGCATGGGGCGGATGTACAGTTCGAAACAGAGCAAACAGGCCGGCAGGTACAACTTGGACATCGACCCCAGACAACCAACATTTAATATTTTCCATCTGTGTCTCATTAGGTTCATTTAATCTATAGACTCTCTCTGTTTAACACAAATGTCACTAGCGCTTAACACATGGCAGCTGTTCAGCCAGACAGTGTTTTATAAATCAGGTTGAAGCCTACCTGGTGTGAAAAGATTTACAATATCTCTTCAAACCAATCATCCAGTTTAGGTGTGTTCATATGTTATCTCTGTCGGACCTGTGTACACAGAGCTGGATGTGTGGGTTCGTTACTCAGATCACTAGTTATATGGTTGTGCAAGACTCACTCTCACTTTTTGTGTTTCATTTATTCTGAGGAGCTTTCTCCCTCCCTCTGGCCCTCTGTAGGAGATGATGACCATATTTCAGCTGTTGCACTGGAACGGAACACTGAAGGCTCTGAGAGAAAGGCAGTGCTCTCGACAGGTACAGGCAGGGGTGCAGGTCCGGTGTCAGGAGTTGGGGGGGCACAGAAGTGATTTTTTTTTTTTTGCCCATATGCAACTCATACCATGCCACCATAAATTACAACTTTGTAGAGGCCCGCCATATCATTCAAAAAGTACTGTACAGGAAATCATTTATTGTGCTTACCTTTCTTGTTTTTTTGTCCTAAAAAGCCAACAGCGCGTATCACTGCTTACTTAACTCTTAAATTAGTAAATCATAATTTTAAGGGTAGCCCAAATGTCATCAGCGTCTGTGTAAGAAACTACCCATTCATTTGCATTGTAGTGGAGGAGACCAGAGATGGAATGTGGAGTCAGAAATATATTTGTCAAACATTATTTGTTCCACCATTTCAATCATTTATTTTTAGATGTGAGTCTAAAATGTGAAGAATGTGAAGTCTGAAAATACATTTGTTCAATTTTGAATAATTTAGGGTATTTTTATTGGGGGGGACAATTCATGTTTTTCAGAAATTGGGGGGATATGTCCCCCCCGGGATCTGCACCCATGGGTACAGGCCTTGCCAAGGACACATCTCATTTCAGATTCCTGCTAACTTTGGCTGAGTATTTCAGTTATGCCTATTTTCCTTCCTACTCAGAGTGTGATTACCTATTACTCTCAACGAGGACTTGATGAGTACACGCGCAGCAGTTTAGCTCTGGATTGGCTCGGACGGGAGCAAAGGTCACCGGGACGACTCGCGGAGGAGCTGCAGGTGGCGCAGAGGGAGCTGGTGTTGGCCCGGCGTCGCGGCATAGAGTTGCGCTTCTACAAGGAAAAGACGGAGATCCTCAGCCTGGCTCTGAGTCAAGCATACATTCAACACACACCCGAGGCCTTCAGCCTGGCACAGAGTCACACATACAAGCAAGAACAACTTCCTTTACACCCATTATACAGCCAGGACTCCAAAGTCCAGATAACCCCACCATGCAGTCCTTCACCAAGCCTCCATAAAAACACAAAACAAACAGTCTGTCAAACGTCTGGAAAACACACGCCCTCCAACAGTCCTTTGTCATGCTCACAGGAGACCTTTGTGCCTATAAATAACTTTGAATAGACTGGAGCTGAAGATGGGCGATACAACTTGACGTTTGACTCTATGAATAAGCTAAAATTCTGTCATTTGATATCTGACCTTTTCTGTGAGAGAGAGAGAAGACATATCAAACATGGCCACGTTATTTAGGTTTTCTGTAAACTTAAGAGTTCTGTAATCATGAGAGTTACAAATATTGTATTTATATGTCTATTAATAATTCTCTAGCCTTGTTAACACTCCTTTGTGACTGTAGAGTCAATACTTAAAGATGTCTGTAGTGTTTTTAAAATGATTTAGAAGAACTACCAGGAAATATAGTTGAACTGTAGCTGTAACCTTCTATCGAGGCTATTTTTGTATGAGAGCTCTCTACTGCCTTCGCTTTTATGTATGTTCAATTACGTTGTCTCTCTGAGAGGAATACCTGAAAGTTAAAAAACGTGAATTTTGAAATGGCTTAAGTGATTCAGCCTGGAATGGTTCACATACCAGCAAATTAGTGCTCCTCCATGCCTCACTCTTCTTCTCTCCCTCTCTGTCTGGCATCTGGCGTATCAATTCCAAACTGATTGGAAATTACTTGCAAGGACACTGACTGACTGTGGGACATGTTGGATGACATGTTGCTGGGTGTTATGGAAAAGAGTGTCTGTTGTTGAGTGCGACACACATTTATTTCATTGTGTTGGAGAGCAAACAGGTATGAGATAGAAGAGTCTTATAATGAAAGGCACTTACTATCTACCTCATGATAAAATGCACAAAGACCAAGAGCTTTCAGTTGTCTTAGGTTTGGTTTGGCATTGGGACTAAATGCATTTTAAAGGGAAAATATTTTATTTTTTATCTTTGTAATAAGCATTTGTAAATAAATATTTTCTGTGACTCATGACTTGCCTGTGCATTCATATGGACGCTGCCGGAAATGATCAGGTGCTTTTTAAAGTGGAATGACTGAGAAAATATTAATTGTAATAGATACTTTTGGGATTGTGGGATATTTTTATTGCATGATCACCTTAGCTGAGATTAGAGTGAACCACCATGAACCAACCAGTTAGCTTTTATAGTTTCCTATACCAGCTCAGAACTGGGAAGATTTAAGGTTTACAGTCAGGGAAGCTCATTCCTCTTTGGGGCTTTTTAGTAAGGCTCACTGATATTTTCAATATTCAGACCATTGTATTTCGTGTGACAGACTTTTCTTGTTTGGTTTTTCTGTATATAATTTTTTCTCAGCGTTCTCTTGCAAAGGAGATTTCGGTGAGACTTCCTGAATGAGTCAAGCTGAAAGGAAAAGTTCACCCAAGAATGAAAATTCAGTCATTACTTGATGCCATGCTGATGGAAAGTTGGGTGAAGTTTTGTAATCCACCAAACATTTCTTGAGTTTTCCAGCCAAACAGCTCTGCTGTATTTCCCTGAACAACAGAATTGGATAGGGACTTATTTTAAAACCTAAACAACACATTTCATCCATTAACATAAAACCCTATACCTATTATTATACCTATTACCTATAATATAATCTACAGTTGAATTGAAACCTTGAAATCAATCAAACTGCTGTTTGATAACTGTGTCCAGGTGTCAAGAAATAATTAATTTTTGGTGTCTGTGTTTGTGCGAATGATATAAAGTTTGAGCTCTCTGGCTGTCCGTCGAGAGGTGGAGTAGTCACGTGGTCAGAGATTGTGATCGTTGAGTTCCTGGAACAAACAAAACAAATGACAGCTGACCAATGGACGGGGCTACCAGCCCGTGTCAGTCGCTTCGACGTGTTGAAATCTTATTTTGGTCATTTGCGCAACAACTCTGAAAAAGTGTTCACTTCTGGTGAATAAATAACTGAGGAGAAAGACAGCGTAACAGGCTAACAGCTACGCGTTAGGTTAGCTTAGCTTAGCTCAGCCTTGCAGAACGTCTTCAGTTGTGTCGCTAGCTAAATAGAGTTTCATCAGCAGGGACTGGTTTCGTTTTCCTGAAATGTGTACTCTGTACAATACGTTTGTGCTTGAAGACATGCTAGGTGCTGGCTTGCTGACCTCCGTCAGAGACCTTTCTCAGCCGGCCATCAAGAGTGTTGTGTTTACAACCAGTGACGGTGTTTATCTCAACAACACAGCCAGCCACTAGCTGCTTATCGACCCCAGCTAGCTATTACAGCTAATTGTGGTTGTGTGTGTGTATTTATCTACGTATGAGGACTGCTGAGCTGCACCGTTTCCTCCAGGAGACATCTCAGTCAGCTGTTTTTCAGTGTGATCTGAGTTGTATTGAGGCTGGTTTGAGCAGACACTAAAGATGGAGGCTGTAAGACCAAAGAAGACCAAGGCAAAAACCAGCGGGAAATCTCAGGTAATTAAAAGAAGACTTTTTATAGTCACTGCTTCTGCTCTTTCTTTTTTATTTCACATACTTTCCTTGGGTCAGGAGGGTAGTTGCACTCCTTCTCCATCACAGTAATTGCTCTTCTGTCACATGATGAAAACAGCATTAAAGGGTGAGTTGTTAACCAAGGATAATCATTGTTTTCACTGATTGTTGTTGTATGTTTTCAGTCGGTCAGGAGGCAGAAGCAGGCAGAGGAAGACAACAGAGCCACAGTTCCCCCAGCTGTGTGTGATGAGGCTTCCACCTCTGGCTTCACGGACGTTCCCCTCAGTCTGCCGTATCAGGAGCCAGAGGAGGAGCAGCACGACCCTGTTCAGCACCCTGAGACCGCGACACAGCAATCAGATCAGCCCTCCGAGAAACAGCAGACCATCCCATCACAGTCCTTATCCACATCAGTGTCAACTAAGACTTTAGAGCCATCCCTCGAGTCAAAAGAGAAGGATGGAGGAGAAGCTGCTCAGAGGGCTGAGGTCAAAGTTGCAGCACAGACCCCTGACACACAATCATGGAATCAGCCTTGTGTTTCAACTCAGTTTCAGATCACAAATGCCCCGAGTGCTCCAGCACTGTACCCCTCTCTCCCAACACTGGAGGAGGGCCCCATGCTACGGCTCTGTGAGGAAGCTGTGAAAAACGGGGAAAAGGGACCTGCAGTGTTGGCACTGCCTGAACAAGAATCTTCCCCTCCAAGTTTGCAGCCTCTGGAGTCTGTCACCGAACTGTCAAGGTGCAAACTGTACCCAGAATTACCCAAGACGGCTCCGGAAATGCAGGTAATTCTCATAAATCAAGAGTATGAGTACATTCGTGTGTTTGAAGGCTTTCAAAGTCCATCACCATTTCTTTCTCTTGAAACACATGAAACATTTAAAAGTCAGTGTGTTTATTATTTGACTCTGAGTGTTTCTAAAAGATTGTATCAGTTGTGGCAAAAATAGTATTCAAAATGTGTGATGATATAAATTGAATTCATGTCGTATGGTTTTGAAGAGGCTGTCGACTGTTAATGCTTAATGAAAAGTAATTGCCTTTCCCTGTTTGGTTATGGTATCGACATCATTTGTGTTTTAATTTCCCCCAAATAATGTTAAACTTATATTTGTATAGATATACACACATTACGGTATTTGGTAAAATAACATATTTGATTTTGTCAGTATTGCCCAAACCCATTTTTTTACCATTGTGTCTTAAATACACATTACACACTAACATGTGAGATAACGTCTCTCATCTCGTGTTTTTCTTCTGCAGCCATTCTCATTAGAGCAACTGAGTGTCTGGGAGCCAGGCGGAGGGTTACGAGCTTGGTTAGAGGGTGTTGAAGTGTGTGCAGCCCAGTTCTGTGCTTTAGCCCGGCAGGAGAACCATGAGCTGACCGAACTGCTGCAGAACTACTGGCGCTGTCGTAGACAACTCACCCAGTCACACACACAGCTACATACTCAGTCCTCTGACTGCAAGAGCACACAGAATCGTCTCTGGAGCTTCAAAGATGAGCAGCTTACACTTCAGGTGTGGTCATTAAAACAGAAATAAAAAAAATATAGTATGTAGAGAAAATAGTTAGCTAATGGTCGTCTGCTGTAATAACACTTGAAAAAAACATTCCTTCCATACAGGGTGTGTGCGCAGATCAGTCTAAGGTTTGTGGGTACCACCGCTTCCAGCAGGCAGAGTTCAGTCAGAGTGTGCTGGCTGAGCTCAGGAGACTGTTTGAAGCTCGCAGTGAGCTGCTCCATCAAAAGGTGGCGCTACATGCGTACACCGCTCTGCTCTCACGTCTCCAGGTGGAGTCATACTTGTATCGTCTACTAAAAGGTGATCGACTCACAAGTTGTTGCTAACATGCCTCTCGTGCATAATACATATCTTAAGTACCAACCCTGTATCTGTTTTGTGTACACTTGTTTTTGTCATTAGATTGTTCTGGCAGCAAAACACAACCTTGTTCTCTCCAGCCGTTGAAAGAGGCCATCAGTGTCCTGTTTAGCTTCACACGTAGAGTCCTGGATGACTCACAGTTTCAAACAGACATCCATCACTGGCTGGACAGATTGGTACACACACAAACACTCTACCACCCTTTTTAATCCACATTCCATTGGTCGAGGTATTGTGTTTTTTTGTTTCTTTACGTGGTCCTCATACACTTTCCAGGTGGCAGTCCTGCTGCACATTGGAGGGTCAGGAGAGCACCTTTACCTGCTTTGCCATCTTCTCTGCTGTCCTGCCAGTGTTGGCAAATGGGCTGCACCTTTCCTTCAGGTTAGTGAAGGACAGTCTTTCATTTATTGTTGTCTTGTCAGTGGTCTTCCAAACTGACTTGAGTTTTTCTTCCCAATGTCTGCCTCAGATCCAAGTTTTGGGGAACACCTATGGAGTGCAGCATTTTATGCAAGCTCTGGCCATCCTAATGTCGCCTTCAAGGTACTCTTTCTTAGCCACTGACTGTGACCTGTACAACACTCTGTGTGTCTCTTTTCTGTGAGAATCCATGTAAACGCTTCAGGGTCTAACAACCTCCCATTTCAAACCAATGCCGTCTTTGTTTTGCATTTAGACACCGTGCAGAGTTTCTGGGACATCTGAAGCCATGTGAGAGCCAGAGCTCAGCAGCTTCTGGACCTGAGTCTGGGAACTGGACACTAGTGGATGAAGGGGGAGAGGAGGTATGTGCATGAAAGCAATGGCTGTATTTTGGAGAAAAGAAACCAAAACTGTGTGTGTATATGTGGGTCGGGAAAATGAAAGAAAAAATTAATATGAATAAGAAATTCATAAGAAAATAAGAAAGTAAATAAGAAATATTATAAAGTTCATTTCATTTTCTTGGTAAAAACTGTCTGTTACCTTTTCCTTCACTGACTGTCGCACAAAATGTGATATGTCACTGGGGATTATAGATGATGACTTTCTAAATCAGAATGTTCTGGTCTTTGTTCTGACCTGCTGAGTCATATGCAACGTTGTTATGAAAAGGGTGCCAAATGAACACCTATGACCATTTGAATATCATGTCTGCCATCTTAGAACCACAACTGCTGCCAGTGCTAATGTGTTGCTTAGGAACCACTTTAAGAAACATATTATTTGCAGGATAGTAACATTTTAAAATAGTGTAATTTAAATTTTGTATAATAATGTGTCATTTTTTTGTACAATAGTCTGTTGTTACCATTTTATATAAACAGTGAGTTGGTTCCACATTGCATCTTGCCTTAAAAAGCTGTAGTATAAAATTTCACTTTTGTTAAAAGAGCACATTAAGTGGTCATTTTAACCTTATCTGAAGTCCCCTTCTCTCCTCCTCCTAGGATGAGGACCCAGATAGCAGCTGGTTGTTGCTCTGTGAGGAGGATCTGATCTCCCTGCTCACCCAGTTCCCGTTCCAGCAGCTCTATTCACACATGCTGGGCATGAGCAAGCAGGGTAGGAGAGTTCGTCTGTCCGTCCTCATGTCTGCTAGTTTGTCTCATTCACTGTATGAACTGACACACCTCTTTCCGTCCAGGTGTGTATGAACCTATGTCCTGTTCCAGTCAGAAGATTATGCGTGTTTTTGGTTTTGCGTCTTCACTCATTGAAATTCTCGCTCTTGGACTACAAACCTACAACAGGGCTCGATACAGACAGCTGGTGAAACGGATAGGACACATCATACGGTCAGTGCAACAATCAGAGAGCCCAAAACTATGAATACAGTATATGATAATAGAGAATCATAATGTTGTCATCTCTTTTTCCTCAGAATGACAGTTTGTTATGTCAGTGATCACTGGGCCCAGTATGTGAGTTTAACTGTTGCTGGTGGATCAGGCTCACACTCTCTGTCTTTGGAAAAACTACAGCTGGAATACGACCATCTCTTCCTCAGAGCTGTTCTACATGTGCTCAGAAACAAAAGGTGAAGCCTTCAGTTTCTATTTTAAGATGAACTTATTTACTTTAGGGCTTTTTTGCATTTATTTTCTGTGCTCCTCTCTCACAGGTTGGGGATTTGGTTGTTTATGTCCGAGATGCCGTATGGGACTCTGTCCAGCTCTATGTTGTGGAGGGTGCTCTATGTTATGCAGTGTGCAGAGACAGCCGGACTGGAAACCCTCGGCACTGCAAGTGACACACACTCCTGCATTCAGGCTCTTAGAGGTACCAGTATACCCGCACTAAATATACTTCACAACCTCAAAAGTAATTATACTTAGATGTGACCTCATAGCTTCATCATTGTTTGGAAAACTGAATGAATCTAACAAACTTTTTTTGCCACACAAACATTTGTATTGAACTTTTATCAAACTACCTAAACTCAGTTTTTTAAGACACTTCGCAGATTTATTGCCCTGGGAATATAAAGCCAGGTTCAGAAACATGGTTTGTAGCCACCTTATTCCTAGCCCCCATGATACCTTGCACAAATTATGGAATCAATGTCTTTCATGGTAACATGACACTCTTAGAGCCTTCGGTACAGCGTATCATTCATTCATGACAATCTAGTGTAACAACTTTATTGAGGGGATACTACTAAGACTGTTATTATTGCTTAGCCAATTTAGCTAATACTTCTCAAGCCTCGAAAGTGCCACTGGTGCATCAGTTATAATTATCCTCTGTTTCCTAGTTTATGGGTGATACTTGTGCCAAGCACCGGAAGTGTCCCTGACAATGCTTTCCCCAGTAACCTCACCAGGAACTCGGTGGATTATTCCTCTCCGTCTGATGTTGACAGTGACATGTTTCATGTGTCTGCTACAGACCCAGAGCACCAGGAAAGGTTTGAACACTGGCTGTGTGAAGTGAACAGCTCTGATGGCATCTCCCTCCTCACCGCACTGGCACACATGGCCACACCGACTCAGCACTCTGACCCCGCATTCATCACAACTATAACTCTGCTGATTTACCAGGTGCGTCCAAGAGAGGCTGAGGGAAAACACTAGAGGCATGTTGAAAATAAACACAAGGAGTAGTCTTATTGATTAGGACACTGTGTATTTCATAAAGAGTACTGATGGGAACCAATATGAAAACACTGAGGAGGGTCGCACAGAGAAAGCACAGCATTTCAAGGATATGTAACACTGGTTAAAGATTCATCACCATGGGCCCTTTGGTAGAAAACATAGTGTATCTAACTTGTTCTTTTCTTCGACATCTCTTGTCTTATTTTTGCTCCAGGTGTCTTATGTGAGTGTGTCTACCAGAGAGACTTACTCTAAAGTGGGGAGGGAGTTGCTGGCTGCCATAGCAACAGTCCATCCCTATGTTGTCTCTGTGCTCCTGGAGAGACTGAGAGAGACCATACAAACTGTAGGAATGGTTCGTATTGCTATTCTGTTAATACCTTTCGTTTTAACTGCAAGTACTTGACTACACTGAGAGGAAAATAAGTCACTGTGATAAAATGTGTGTCATAGGTGGCTCTTTACTTGTGCAAAGAGCTTCCTCTGAGTTTGTGGCGGCCCCGGCAAGAAGAGATCTGTGTGATCGGAGGGTGGTTGCTCCAGCATCCCCTGTCTGCTGTGGAGAACCGGCTGGCTTGTGTCATACTGGAGGGTCTGAACTGGGGATACACGCAGGTAGTTTTCACTGAAGCAGTGAAGATGATGTGTCCATATATCTTGTTGGGTGGTCTTTAAACTTGCTCCTTCTCGCAGGATGGCTCCTTGGCCCTGTCTTCATCCCTCCACAGTGAAGTGGCTCTGCTGGTGGCTGAAGCCTTTCAGAAGTACCTTACTGACAAACCATACAGTGGCCTCATATCAGAGGGAATCAAACAGGTGACACATTCACTTTTGTCTCACAAACTGGGAATCCAACTTAAATTTGGATGCATATTTTCTTATTATTGTCTTTCTTACTTCCTCCCATCAGGTGTCTTACCTCGCCAGTGTCCTTCGTTTGGGTGTATCTCCTGAAGCATCCTTTAGCCAATGGGCATGGCAGCTGTTGCTAAGGTTGAAGCTCCACGGCAACGCCCAGAACCCAAAGGGAGCATGGTCCGTCCCCGCTTTGACATCCAACCCACCTCCAGAGCTCACACACACTCCCAGCATGCACTCTGTCATCAGGGCTGTCAAAGCAGGCATCCCTATTGGATGCTACCTGTCCATCGCCATGACAGCAGTGGGACATAGGTATTCATTCTATCACACTATTTGTAATGCTTATATTGACATAGAATTTGAATGAAGCTAATCTCCTCTGTGTGTTTTTCTAGCCTGGAACACTTTTGTACCGATGGAATTGGATTGTTGAAGAGTCTGATTCAGTCGCGCCACCTGAGAGCTGCCGTGCATCTTCTGGACAACATCCTACCCCCAACCTACCCTCTCAGCTTCTACCTGCTCAACAACTCTCAGTAAGAAAGAAACACAGAAACCTTCCTGCACAGGCTGTAAAGACCACGAAGAAAGATATTCACGAGAGCAGCTGTCATATCTCCAACTGTCGTCCCTCTGTTTTTGCCAGGTTTGTAAGCTGCATCCAGCTGTTCCTGCAGTACGACAGTGTGTGTCCTCAAGGTATGACACAGCAGGTCACTCACCGGGTAGCACCACTACTCACAGGAACCACCTATGGAGACAACGTCCGACTGCTGAACAGTGTCATTCAGGTTTGTCACAATGAGCGAAAGGTGCATGTCCGATTTTCTGTCATCACAGACAATTATATCCAGGAGACTGCAGATGCTTTTAATACATATGTAGCAGTGGTGGGCAATATGGACCAAAATTCCCATCTCTGTATTGGATGGTAATACACAATTGCTATAAAGAGGTTAAATGTTCAGTCAAAGCCACATTTGTTTTGTCACAAGCAGTTTGATTAAAACAGACACATATAATGCAAAGACAGGGTTTTAAAAATATACAACTGCAATACGTGAAACACAAGTTTAAAAAATAAATAAATAGGGCGGTACGATCATTTTTCTTTCACATAGCACTAGAGCTACAGAGGTTTAAAGTTTTGTGGCACAGGCCACAAAACTGTAGCATGAGTATTATGTTAGTCCATTGTAGTTTGAGAAAATGTAAATCCTGTGTTGGGGAGCGTTTTAAAAAGTAATTTCCTATGGCCTATAAATGCAGATATTGTTTAAAACATCTTTGCCCATTTAGTATTATTGTTTATACAAATATCATGAACAGACAGGGAGAAAGAGAGACTTTGTCCACGTTATATACAGCTCATGTAAAAAAAAAAAATATATATATCTGTATCGTCACTGTGCTGCATTTTTATAAATGCATCTTACACCTGCATCCAGACGCTGTCTCACTGCCACACAACAGACGAGAACAACCGAGTAGAAAAGGGAGGCGCAATGATTCAGCTCACACACAAACAAGCAGCCCTGTCTCACATACATGCAGTTCAGCACTGTATCACACATGTGCCAAAGCTGTGATTTCATCCATGGCACAGATAGATGTGGGCCTATGTCATACTGTACACTAATCAACAGATTGATTAACATAGAGTAGCGGTGCTATGTCTCTCTCAGTGTTGCAGAAGAACTTGAGAGTGAGGCAGGGTTGCACAGAGAGGAGAGACTCAAAACCTTTGCTCTCTATTGATATAAACAGTATCTCAAACTGTATCTCATATGAAAATATATTGAAGTGTCTTAAAAGGTCAATTTACCACTCAGCCCTAATATGTAGATGTCCATAATATCATAAGCCAGTGATCAAATCATTTTAGCCCATCCATCCTTTGCAAAGAACACATGTATAAATGTGCATCCTATCTTCCAGAGTCATGTACTGGAGAGTTCTAAGCCGAGTCGTGTCGGTGCTGCAGCAGTGCTGGAGTTCTGGGTGGGGATTTTAACTCAGCAGAACCTGTGGTACCGGGACAAAACAGTCCTGTTCCTCATGGATCAGATCTGCTGTGCAGCATTCACACACCATCAGGAGGAATGTGTGCAGAAACTTCTGTATCAACAGCATAAGGTATTTACTTCGTTATGTTATAATTTTGAATTATGTATGGCTCTTACAGGTCTCACAGGTGCTGATGCTGAAATTGGCACTGCAGGCTGTTGTCAGTAACATTATGAAGATAAACATTACAGTAAGACCAGGAGCTTGGTGATGAGGGATGATGAACAGTTAGATTTAACCCATTAAGCTTTTCATTTTAGTGTTGTTAATTCCCACTTTGTTAAAACTGATCTTGTATCATTAGCTGTACTCTGAAAGTTTGCAAACTTTGGGTCAACTGTTCCAATCAAGAAACCTTCAGGGAGCTGAAAAAGCACATTGTCTTCAGAATTTTTTACAATTTTCATTCCTCATGCAGAATGCCTTGGGTTACCACGGAGATCGAGGTCTGCTCTCCTCTCTGGTTGGTTGGATCGCTGGCAATGCCACGCCCTCATTCATAGAGGGCCAATCCCTGAGTGTGGAGGTAAGGGTCCCCAAAGCACTGATGGTATGTGCAAGTACTCTTGATCATAGTAGTATAATTCTCAGTGCTGACAGACTTGTTGTCATCGGTGTGTTTGTAGGTTTGGTTCGCCTGGCTGGTGCTGAATATGGAGGGCGTCTTTGAGGACGATTCTCAGCTGAGACGCTGTGTTGAAAATGAGCTGCTGTCAGACCCCAACATTTCCCCAGAACAAGCCTTAAAGGTATGCAAACACATAGACAGTAAGTTATATAATTATTGATGTCAGGATGTTATTGATGACAAGTGTTGTGTCAGTGTCTGTGTCACTTGGCAGGACATTTCACAATTCAGTACATCGTAGGCGTAGCAGATAGTTGCACAATTTCAAAAGTTTTGCACTGAAACATTTGATCGAAAATAAACATACTGCAGTTAGAGTGCTTGCTCCACAGCAGTCTGGCTCATTATTAAAAGGGTAACTCAACCAATTCCACACATTAAGTGTGTTTACAGGTCTTAGGAAATAAAAGCAGTGTAAAGCCTTTCGTGGCTCCAGAGGAAGCTGCTTGTAATTGATCAAATGCCTCCAGTTATGTCACTCACTGGCTGAGTTACTGTAGGTGTTATGTAGGTGCCAGTTTTTGAGCAGCCCTTTGGTCTACCATTACACTGCTATAAGACTGTTGGACTCTTTAACATATAATATTGGTGGGTTTATTACCCTTTCAGTGCTGTTTTTAGATGGTGTTAACCGCTAGTCCTTTTCTGAGCCAGAAAGCGCAACAGAGGTTGAAGCTGCCGGTAGCACCATCTCTGCAGCGACTGCAGGTGTACCGCTGGGCGTGTCAGGCGCTAGCCACGCCTCCTGACCACCCCCTCCTTCCCCTGGTCTGGCAGAAGTTTCTTCAGCTCTACCTCAGGCAGCCAGGACCAGATTATGGGTACGATGCACACACTCATTGCTATCCCTGACAAAAGAAACCAGGAAATGGGCAGAATCCATGTGATGGCGCCACATCCCTTTTGTATGCCCTGTCCACCAGGCTTGCTGCAGGTGGATGTATCGGCCGAAGGTTCTTCCAGGGTTCTTCTCAGGCCTCATTGCTAAGAGACCTGAGACAGAGAATACAGGACGTGTCTGACTTCCACCATGCTGCCGGCCAAGCCCTCAGGGTGCCCCCTCCACACACACCTTCATCAGACAGCCAGGGTGATGACAGCCCCGACAATCCCCGTCCTCCCTATCTCACTTCTCCTCAGCTACACACAGAGCTGGTCAGGTATGTCATTGATGCTTAATACACTCAAATACACCTTTTCCTGTTGTTTGGCAGGTGTTGGTGTTTACAGGCTCTCAGATCTCAGCTGATTTGTTGCTCACAGGTTGTTTGGTGTATTTGCCATTTGGCTGGATGATGAGACTCTGCAGAAGCAGGAAGTGTACCTTCCCTCTCTTCCTCCCGAGTATGAACCACACAGACTGGCACAGGTCATGCAGCGGCAGCAGGTGGGTTTTTCTTTATGTGTGTTTACATTTATGGTACAGTGGTTGTAACAGGTTAGCCAAACCCTGTTATATCATGTGGCTCATACATCTGAATTTGTGTTGTAGGAACTGTGGCTGGAGTATGTGGACCAGGAGCGACTGCAGTATGATCAGAGAGAGGTTCTGTCTCTGTGGGAGAAGGTGCAGAGTGAGCCAACCTTCTTGCAGGCCCAGAACCCCGGCTTCACCGACTACACCAGCCTCGACAATGGTACAGTCAAAACTGATACTGGAGATCCAATAAATGTCTGATAATGATTATCACTAAAAAATAAACACAGTCATTTCATCCTGTTACATGACAATTGAGACTTTTTCACCTGTTTAATGTTATGCTTCGCATTTATCTGTGTACAGCAAGGGACCGTATCTTGTCCAACCTGCAGAAGCACCCAGTTCCCCGTCCAGCTCCAGAGCTGCAGCAGCAGAAGGCTCCAGTAGCCGAGGTCCCCACCACCTGCTTCACTGACTCTAAAGCTGCTGCTGAACTGGTGCAACAGGACCTCCGCATCCTGCAGGACCAGGCCAGGTACCTGGAGAGCATACAAAGATTAACTTCCACATCATCAGCGGCCCACACAAAAAAACATATACTAAGCTACAGACTGAAAACTTAATACTACTAAATACTAAATAATACTATTTTGGTGTCAGGATTGCAGTGGCACGTGAAGCCCAGCAGGTGGCAATGGAGCAGGAGCTGCTGGAAAGCCTTCCTCTACTTTATAAGAACCAACCAGAGCAAGTCACCATGGCCCTGGAGTGTAAAGGAAAGGGAGGGCAGCCATGCCAGGGACCAGCAAACATCACAGTCACAGTACGGGCAACAAAAACACATCCTACCAAAGATTTTAGAATGTTTTTGCCATGATCACTGAATGTGTTGTCTCTGTAACCTCATAGTGTGAGCGTGTCCAGAGACAGGAGGCGGTGCAGACTCAGATAACATCACTGCGCCGGGACATCAAGAAACTTCAAACCGACTCCATGGCTCCTCCACCTCAAAACCTGGCCCAGGCTGCTGTCCACACTGAGAACTTTATCACGTCAGTATAAACACATTGTGCCATTGGTCTATATCACAATAGAAATAAGTGCAAATGCATTAGGGAGGTGTTTACGGTGTTTACCGTACAGACTTTTTTTGTGTGCTCAGGTCTCTGGTGAATATGTACAAGGCACAGAAATCACCGGCAGTGCAGCATGTTGGCGTGTCTGCTTTCTACCAAGTGGTCTCCTTTGTGTGTGAAGACACTTTGCGACATCCCCCAACACGCCAGTACCTCTCCTCATGTGTGGAGATCCTGGGACAGGTGAACACACACTGACACATAGCAGATTTATATGAAGCATTGTGTAACTGTATTAAGGACATCCACTTCTGTCAATCCTGCCTGAATCAGAAATACTGCTACTAAAGGAACAATCAACTCAGCCACTAAAGGGTCAGGTTAATTTTCTCGCTACACTCTGTATCTAGGTGTTTATCCAGGGCAATGCAGAGGAATGTGGCCGTGTTCTGAAGACCATTCTGGAGCAGAGGCGTCTTTGTCCACTCATTTCCCCCTTCTTCACTCCCAACGCTGCACCCAATGAGCTCGTCTTTCTCTACCAAGATGTGGTGACATCACTACACCTCGACAGTGCTGATGTCATCTTTATGCTGCTCACAAAGGTTAGCTAAAACACAAATGTCACACAATAAAGACAGATGATATACACTTATAATCATTCAATCACACATACCACTTGTTCTCTCCACCTGCAGTTTGATTTGTTCCAGTGGCTGAATGAAGCGCATCCTGTGTTTTCGGAGCGAACGCGTTTGCTGGAGTTGGTCCATGGAGCTCTCTGCGTCTGTGGCCGAGACCCGGAGCCTGAACTTCTCACGCCTTTTCACCTCTTCACCAAACACTGGACCTGGCTTTTACGTCACCATTTCCCTGATCACTACAGTGACTGCCTGCGGCTGCTCATGACAAGTGAGTGTGTGTCTGTCTACAAAGGCTCCCTGACTGAATTTAATGTTTAGAATAATTAGAACCTCTATTAGCCTCAACTTTAATCGTTGTTTAAATGGTTCATCTATTATGTTAGACAGTGCCTGGTAATTCACTTAGAAGCAAGGGCTGCTTTAAAAGGTCCTCTTGTGATTCATCAAAACACATTCATGCCTGTGAAAGAATGCCTCCTACTCATCTTCCCACCAACAAAAGATTCATTTAATTAATTCATTAATTAACAATGCTAAAGATGGATCATTCCATCAATGCACTGATTTTGAAGATTACGTAGGGTATAGCCGGATGCTGAGTTCATACAATAGAGTTATTTTAGCCCTGAACTTGCTGTCCCAACATTTATTGGAGATTGGTGACAAAAAGCCTTGATTCAGAGGCAGATCAGTGCATGCTCCTATCAACAACAATCTGTATGTGATCCAAGACGTTAGGGACAGTTAGCTAGTGTGTCGCTGATGTCCACTGGATATCTAGCAGGCTAAATATCTGATTGAGTTGCATACAGGTCGAGGAGTTAGAGCCAGTGAGAGCAGACCCTCCTCTCCTTTCTCCTTCTGTCCTCTGCTGCCTCCACAGTAGCTCTCTGACCCCAGTCTTATAAGGCATCTGTGTGTGTGGAGCGGGCGCAATAATAGCCTATAGCTTCTACCAGAATACATACACACAAGCTGTTTCAGTATTTTCAACCATGTTGACCCTGCTGTACCACAATACCAGCAGGCTGTTTCACGTTTTCAGTCCAAAAGTAATCCTTGTTTTTCAAGCATCCTGATCCATCCTCGAACTATCTTCTGTTCTTTTTCTTACTTGGTTTTTCACTTCAGATCAGCACACAAATGACTAGGAAAACTCACGACTAAGAGACCGAAAGTGTGGCACAAGTGTGTGTCTATTTGTGTGTTTTACCAAGACCAATTTGGGTTTGTTGTTCACAGCCACATGATATGAGATAATTTTAGATGTTTGATTTTTTTGCTTATTTAATTAAGATATTTCTTCATGCCATCAGGTTCCTCAAACCAGTTACTGAGTCCAGAGTGCTGGAAGGTGACTCTGAGAGTGCTTGGCTGCTTACCTCCATCTCGCCATACCAAGAGCAAAGCTGAACAAGCACTGAGCGCCACTGATGCCTCCGGCCGTGCTGTCGGGCCCCCAGCTTCTCCCTATAGGTCCACCATCAGCCTGTCTCCTCAGCAGGTAGCTAAAGTTGGTGTTTGTAGTTAATCGTGAGACGCTCAAATGTTCATTATTAATCCACCCTTGCTAAATGATTTTAATGGTCACCTACAGGTGGATGAAACTGTCGAATGGCTGAGTGATTACTTCATGCGAAGTCGTCTCAGTAAGCCAGAACTCCGCAGCTTCGGCCTCTACTCATCCTGGGGACCGTACATCAGTGAAGTAGTTTCCCTCTGGGACTATTTGGTTGGCTGTCTCATCAACTTGCAACTCGGCAGCTGTGCCAGAGAGTCAGCGGGCAGCAGCAAAATAATGAAAGGTAACTGCCAAATGTCAGCACCCGTTTTAGGATACTAATCCCCGGGACCATCAATATAATTCAGCTGGTTTGTTTATATGCTTTGTTGTTATCTGTCGTGACAGAAAGTGCATTGTTTGTTGTACTCTCACAGCTCTGCAGGACCTTCACAGTAAGATTGTGAAGTTATTCAAGCCTTGGATCTTTCCTCTGGACACTGAAGATGGCGGGTAAGCAAAGCGTATCCCTCAGGTGTCATATTTGTTTCCCTTTGCAGGTAAAAAGATGATGCTTACGTTGTTATAGTTGTTTTATTACCTGAATAAAGTCTCTGAGGTGCATTACATGGGATAAACCACAAACATGACAATGCTCAGAGAGAAAAGAAAACATTCGATGTTTACTTCTGAGTTATAGGTCGATGTTGTCACAGTCTCTCATGAGCCCAGAGGTTTGTACTGTCATTATTTTGGAGGAAACACAGAGACAGCCATTTAGTGCTTTCCAGGATAAAGAAATAGAAAATGCAAAGTCAATATCGGTGTCTCTCTGTCTCAGTAACCTCAAGTGTTACCCCTGGCTGGAGACAGAAGCGAGTGCAGCGGGATGTCTGGTTGGCCTGTACACTCAATTCACTGACACACTGCATCACAAATTCAGAGGTGGGTTCCCAGCCAGCCGTCAGTCTCTTTTTTGTCTGCACTGCTGAAGTTATTTATACCTGTGTGTGTGTGTGTGTCTGTGTGTGTGTGTGTGTGTCTGTGTGTGTGTCTGTGTGTTGCAGATCGTCTGCTGCCCAGTCAGAGAGGTGCACTGTGGCTGTGCGTGATGCAGTACTGTGAGAGCTGCACCTCCCCCCGGACACCCGAGTACCTTCTTTACCTGTACCACACACACCTCCGCAGCCTGCCCTGGAGACACCTGCATCCCAACACTCAGCTGATGGAGCAACTCTTCAATGTGAGACATTCTAGTCTTAACCCCTGACTTCCGACACTGCATACTGACCGTGACATGCATGACACAGGGGAGCTTGTTAATTTGAGACCTTGGCCCTTGGCCCTCAGTTACTATTATTAGCTGGACTTGCTGTTATTTTGGTCTCAAGATTCTGTTCCTGGAAACAAGCCGTCTCTCAAGACCCACATGAATCTATCATACAGAATTTGCATGGATAAGAACAAATAAAGCAATAAGTAAAAATCAAATCCAAACAACCTATAATCATATTTGATTATCTATTAATTGGTGTAATAAGTGTGCCAGAAAAACGGGATGGAAGTATGCAGGAGGAGATAAAGAGAAGCAATTTTCATTATTCAAACAAAAATATCATCCATTTTGTCCACCAGTTTATAGTCAAGATATTCACCATAAATATGCATCTTACATTAAAGGGATATTCAGGTTTTTTGAAGTGGTGTGGTTTGAGGTACTTATCCACAGTCAGTGTAGGATGATTAACAATGTACTGCTGTGGGTAATGCTGTGCCTACTTAAAAAATGAATACCAGTTTAAGGGTATGCTATATTTAGAATGTTTTCACCACTTTACCTCAGTTAGACAGCCCTGTTCGACAGGAAACTAAAGATGTTATATCCATCTATCCTTTCTCTAAAGCCACCAGACTCCTTTGACAGAAACAGTAATATTACCTTGCAAAATGCAGAAGTTGCTGGTCTATCACTGCCTCAATCAGTTAGTTTGTTTGGGGGGCACTGTGCGATTTTGGCGGTTTAAAGCTTTTGGTTGGGTTCACGAGAGTCACACAATAACACAAACAAACTAACTAAACGAGACATCGGAAGACCAGCAACTAACAAGTTCTGTGAAGTAAAATAACCGTTTCTTTCAAACGAGTTTGGTGGCGTTGATGAGGGCGTTGTGAAGACTGCAGTTCCCGGCTGGAAAGAGTTTTCTCATGGCAAAGTAAAGTGGTGAAAATATTCTAAGCAAAGGTTTCTAGATTCATTTTGCTTCTCCACAGCAGTACATTATTCAGCTTCCTTGTCAGCGCTGCTGTCTGGCTTTCAGAACTGAGAGCCAACCACTATCTACTGTTTTCATAACTGACAATGAATAAGCACGTCATACAGCCCTACTTCAAAATCCTAAACTATCACTATCACACAAATTCAATATAATTCATTTAATCCGGGGTTATAACTAATCGCAGTACAGTCACTTGAGACCCAAGAGCTTTGACTTGTTTTGTTTATTTTTTTGCCTTCCTGTGCCCGCAGGTGGAGAGAGGAAGTCCCAAGAGCTGCTTCCTCTTTCTAGGAGAGGTGTTATGTGAAGTCAACTGGGTCAGTGTCCTAAGTGACCACTTACAAACACCCCCCACCTCTACAACATATCCAACTATCCCTGGCACTCAGAAGGAGTCACATACCATGTTAGTCTATCTACTCTACATGCTAGTATTTCTGGTAAAGGAGGAGCAACTTCTGAATCAACAGGTAAGTCCAAAATAATTTGGTTTCATGTCAGGATCCGATATCTGCCCCCTTCTTCGTTCATCTTTTCCTTTTTAACCTCCTCACTCTCCAGGATTCCCCTCTACTCAGTCTGTTGGTCCAGTCCACCTCTCTTCCATGGCACCAACTGGACCTGTCCTCATACCAGGGCATTCTGGGATATGTCAGCACCCACTACCCTCCCTCGTTGCTTCTCAGTGGTGATTCTGCGCCTCAGCTGCTGCTGAAGTGCCTGCGCAGTGCTGCTGGGCTCCATCCCTGTTCCAATGAAGTTCCACACAGGGTGAGACAACGCAGTACTGTTTATTCAACGAGTCAAATCACAGATGTATTAAATGCAAAGGAGTATTAGGGCCAGGTTTTTTTTTCTCATTATGCACTTCCAGAAAAAAGTCAAAATGTCGTGAATAAAGTCGACTCTTCTGGTCCATCAAATTCAGTTAGGGGAGCGACTGACAGCTAAGTGAGCTGCCAAAGCCTTACTGTCTCTGACATTAATACATTCTTGGAGTGTAACGTTCTGTGTTTAGTGTAACAATCTCTTCAAAGTCCTAATACTGACAACTACACTGTGGTTTAGAGCAAAAACAGAAGTCATTTCATTGTTACTAAAGCCGACTCTGAAGTACAGTTTCACCAGTTCATCTACACAAGGCATTTTGTTGAGGCAGTAATATGCGTTGATCTTGAAATGTCAACTTTATTCTCGACATTACGACTTTTTTTATTGAAGTGCATAATGGGAAAAAAAACCATCCTCTCTCCTCTCATTTTTTTTGTCACCCCTGGCCTTAGTACTCTTCCGTAATTAAGACATTGTGAACCTCTTAAGGTCTAGTATGAGTAGCAACGGTACATTAAAGGATCAGGTTCAGGGTTAGGAGCCGTAGTTGGCAGCTCAGCCAAGGTGTCAGCCAAAGAACATACCCACTTATGATTTAATGTAAATTCAGTACACCAGATCTTTTTTCATAAATTCAGCCCTACATCATTCCAAACTCCATACGGCTGAAATTTCATAAGGGTCCATTTACAGGGTGACAGAAGATAATAGATATGGCTTTCACTGAACAGCTGTGGTATGAAGAGGAGCTCTGACGTTGGAGAATTTATACATTATACATTTCTCTTATAGCTGCATGTGCACAACCCCAGGCAGGTACATCTTGTGAAAAAGTGGGAGGCTTGGAGCATCCGCTTTGAATTTAGACTTAAACAATTGAGTTTCCTTTGCCAGCTCAGTATCACTCAGCCAAATCAAATAAATGTAACACTTAAAACCTGATAGTTGCTGTTGTTGTAGAGCAACAGAAGGCAGTATTATACTATACTTGATAATGTTCCAAAGTAGCCACAGTTGGCAGTACACTTCCAAGCTGTGCTGTACACAAGCGCACTCTAAGATCCAGAAATTGATTTTCTATTTAATTGTACCAATTCCTTTCCTAAAAGTAGCTTTACTGACAAACACAATAAGGTACAACTAGGTACAGCGGAAATATACATGCGAAGCGGTGGAAATCAGATACATTCATACCAACATCAAACATGAAACTTACGGCAAATATAAGAAACTATGAGTCTAAATAAGGCCTAAATTGTACTTACAATATCAAAATAGTGCTTTGACAGTATCAGTTTTATTAATGAATATTATGTAATATTTGTATTTATTTCTGTATTGCTTTAACCCAAGCAAACAAAACAATCTGTTACTTTCCATCTGGCAGGAGGAGACGCTGAAGGCTGGAGTGTATGTGTGCTGGTGTGTGCAGTCTTTGGTGACTCTGGAACAAGGAGGCAGCATCAGCCTCAGCAGCCTGGAGACTCAGCTGGAGACAGTTCTGGAGGGCATTGTGACATTCAACCCACCTGGTGAGCCGTCCTCAACTATCAAAAGAAAAAAAAATGTTTTGTTTTTTTTTTATCACCCCAGCTGTATCGCTTCTTCCTTTTTCCTCTACAGAGACAGGTTTGGAGCAGAGGCACATGGCGTTCTGCGGCCTGTTCAGCGACGCTCTGGCCTTGCTGAATGGAGTGGGTGTCTCGACAGGCGAGGCACTCGCTGCTCATGTAATCACCTGGCTGGACCGGAAGGGGAGGGGCTTCCCTATTCTGCCTCTTCTCACCGCTTGCTCACGCTGTCTTGCATCAGTGCGACACATGACGCGCATCATGGAGGCGTGCATTACAGCGCACTTCAACCATGGTAACTCTTTGGGGTTTTTCTGGAAGCCCATTTATTTATTTAGTTCTTCTTTGCAGTGTTGTCAGCTTGTAAGGTTTACTTCTTACTGTTACACGAAGAGGAAAATGTTCTCATGGCAGATTTCTCTGACCATTTTCCCCAAAAGTTGCTTGTGTTTAAATCTTTAGTATAGACAGTTAATGTGCTATCATGGATTCACTATTTTTTTTTATAATTTCATTGGCTGTTTTTTTCATTTCAGCCGAGGAGGAATCAGGTGGTTGGGGTCCTGTGTTGGTATCACTGCAGGTGCCTGAGCTTACAGTGGATGATTTCCTCTCTGAGAGCCAGTCAGGAGGCAGCTTCCTGACGCTTTATGCCTTCATCCTGCAGCGCCTCAACACTGAGTACACAGCAGCCAATGAGAGGAGGACTCTGGCGCTAATCAACACATGGACCAATCAGGTCTTTCCCAGGTACGCCTGCTCTGTTTGTTTGGCTTGTAAAATTCTATTTAGTGTGTCAGCATGTGTCTTCTGTGAGTGCATTATTCATGCTGTGAAGTGTTATGTGTGTCCAGTGGTCCAGGTGATGAAGCTAAGCTGTTTCTGTGGTGGCACAAAGCGCTGAGCCTGTCAGCGGAGCAGCTGCAGCCGCAGTCAGGCCAGACTGAAGTGTCAGGAGTTGTCATGGGTCTGTTGAGGTTACAAACCAGGCTGCTTCAGCTGGGAGAAGAAAGACTGAACTCTGGGCTGTTGGGAGCTATAGGCCTGGGAAAGAGATCTCCTGTTACTAATAGGTATCCTGGCATGGCTCATATTAGCGAATGAAAATACCTGAATGCAAAATAGAATGGATTATTAACTTATCATGTCAATAAACCCTACAGGTTCAGGGTGGTGGTACGCAGCCTGGCAGCATTTCTGTCAGTCCAGGTGCCATCAGAGACAGAGCTTCGACTCCAACCCACCACTGACTTGCAGCTCTCTGCGAAAGCACAGCAAGTATGCAAGAAAAACTGCACATACAGTGTTTTCATTATCTAGTCTGCAATTATCTCCCAAAAATAACTTTTCTTCCTCCTCTTTTCTCTGGTTGTAGGCGTTGGGGATGTTGGAGGCCATGCCCAGCAATAAGCAGTATGCTGAGCTAGAAGAGTCTGTGAATAAAGCTGTCCAGTTCATCCGCTACCCAGGACACTGTCTCAGAGACGGATCCCGGCTGCTGGCCCTGCTAGCCAACCTACTTTACCCCGACCTCAGATACCTGCACATCATCCGTTAACCGTGAATCAAGCTGACTTTAATGCTGGAGATCCAGGAGGACTTTAGTCTTCTGTGACAGTAAACCTCTGTTTGCACAGCGAAAATCTTTATGGAGCACAATGTTTTCAAGTAGTGAATCGCTTATAAGCAAGTGGTTGGTGTGACAGCCACTGACTGTTCATCAGAGCTCGCCGTGCATCTGTGAAAATAATAGTTTGACTGGTTATGTTCAATTAAGGTTCATAAAGCCAGTCCGAAGCATAAGAAATGTTATGCTAACCTGATCTCTACGTGCACTTTGCTTTCTTCTCTCATGTTTCTGCCTTGTTGCTTTTTATATAACCTGCCTGTCAGTTTTCAACACATCAGTTCTACTCTTGATTTTAGAGGAAGTTGCACATGAATCAGTATTCAACACCGGGCATCAGCTATCTGTTTTCACGCCTGTTTGTGGAATCTAACGCAACAAGTCGAAGGGTCCACAGATTATTTGGAGGAAGTTGAAGGACATATCTAGTAGTTCTGTACGTTTAGTGGTACCTTCTTAAAATGGGGTGTGGGACATACCAGGAAAGCTGGTAGGCAGGGTTTAAATGTGTGATGCAATTATATAAGTCAGCTTTTGATGCTAGCATCTAGCTAAAGTCTGAAATCTCCCAATCCTTGCTTCTGTACACACACAGATGGATACAGTGGCCACCTGTATGAAGTGATCATGTTTAGTAACAGAACATTTGCCAGTATTATTTTAATGTCCAGCCAAAAGTGCTTTCCTTGTTTCTGCCAAAGAGATGTTATTTTCGTTGCTCGGCTACTTAAATCTTCTTGACTATGTACAATGAGTGTTTCGTCTGTCCCTGTTTGGTACAAAAGCTGCAGTCTAAAAAAGCACCCACACTAGAAGGAACAACTAAGTACCACTTACAATGTGCCACACAACACTTGGCTTCCTTATAAAGTAGTGTGTGCACTGTAATACAAGTTACTGACGCCGTTGGTATTACTAAACGAGCAGGCATGCCGTGTTTTTGGAGCTGGTATTATAACAGACCAATACACAAATAGTGGCACATGCTGGTGATTTGAGGATAAAGGCAGATTTGTATCTCAGATGCGTGAGGACTTCATACTGCTCTGTACATCCAAGACAGTTTTTTATATTTTAATTACCTTTGTTAGCTCAGTACTTCTGTTGCTCTGTGCCATCTGAATAATAATTGTGCTGCACTTCTGCTGCCTGAAGCTTGCCTTATTGCCTGTGTTATGTAGTGACTGTTAATGTCAAAGGCATTTCTTTTTATGAGTCAGTGATCGGGAATGGGTCTCAAGAGTGGAGGAGGAGGGAGCTTCAGAGTGGGGCTGCACAAATGAGACTATGTTCAATAAAGGGAACTGAATGTCTCACAGCTAATTCTGGCTGGTTATCAGGGACCATATGTACTGCGTGGAGCCTCTGAGAGCAAAAGACTGATCTATACTCCCAGGACAACTCACATACAAAGAGGGACACGTATGTACAACCCTGCTTGCAAGAGCTGAAAAGAACCGGTGAGAGAAACAGAGATCCAGGCAGCGATACTGAATACATTGTGCAACATCTACAATAAAACTGGCCTGAAATCAGCATTCTCCATGCATAACGCTGCAGATGGTCAAAGTGAAATTAAAGCCTCCTTGTCTTAGAAGACTGTTATGACAAGCATTTAATGTGATTGGTATCAACATCTCATTATTCATCGAAGTTGTGCGAAGGTACAATACATGTCCTCGACTGAAAGAAGCTCTTTAAAAAGACTGCTCGGTGGGGGGGGGTGTAAATTGAGCTGTGTGCTTTGAGGACACGTGCATCGAGCATCCTCATATGTCTGGGAGAAACCTCTCTTCAGGCAATGGTGGTCTCTATGGTTACAGGAAGGGTAGAAGTGAGAGAGGAGGTGGAAAGGACGGGGTGTTCTGAGGAGGTGGGAGATGCTTACAAACGCTCATCGCTGCCTGTTCCGCACACTCAAAAAACGGCCTCGTGTGTCCTCGGTCCAACCTTACGTCTGTTGTCTCTCACCGTCTCACGCGGCCTCCTTTTCTCCCATCTCCAGTAGGTGATTTGTTAATTTATAACAAGGGGGATTTCCATAACCATATAGTGAAAACTATAACTGTAAGCATGTCATAATATAGCGTAAAAATGTGCATTTATATAGTTTAGAGCAGGGGTTCCCAACCACCGAGCTGTGGACCTGTACTGGATCTTGGGTTGTTCTTTACAGCGAAAACCCAGCGGGAACTAAGTGGGCTGATGTAATTACCATATCTGTACTGCACTGTGTCCTGTTATTTATTTTCATGGATATGCAAACCTTTTTTTTTTTTTTTTTATTCCGTAACACAAGGCAAATCATTTTCACGTTGAAAAAACTGATTAGATTTTTGTAAAAGATTTAATTTGACAGTGAAGACGCTTTACCAGTTGCGCCATGTGGGGGTCAAAGGTGCACATACGTGGCAGGTGGTCACGTCTAAATAGCTACTAGTGAGAGAAAAAATGAAGAAACAGACTTAACAATGTTTTTTTGTTTTTTTTACTGGGACTGTTGAAAAGAAGTTGGGATGCTGATGATGATGATCGTAAGGCTAAATTGGTGTAACATATGGAATATTATGGGAATACTGCAAGTGTGTCTTTATCATCCTTTCACCCTTCTGTGACTAGGCACTGTCACTTTGAAAACTAAGGTGACACTACTACTACTAGCGTATGTACGCTGCGATATCTCATAAAATTGAATGTTCATAGTATAAAGTTCAGAGAATATTATCAATCCAGAAGGATGGAACTTAGAGACAAAGGCACTATTACAAATCCATCTGCTGCCTTAGACCCACAGACAGCACCAGGGATTTATCAATACACATCACAGTTAAGCTACTGATATTTCAGTACCTCAGTCATGCAGACTAAACTAACGTATTCAGATAAACAACCCCTCTGCCCCTGCATTCTCGCCGCTATTAGAGGATGTAGAGGGGTGGTGACAGGTTAACGAGGAGGATGGCATCCCCCCACAATCTGCCTACTGCCGTCTCTCAGCGCAGTTAGTGGAGCACAATGAAGTACTCAATATTTACGTGACAATATGCTCTCAGACGTTACCTTGATTAGATACCTCTTTCCATGTTCTCTCTCATACACACACATCCGCGTGCTCAGAGGACCCATCGCTGAGACAGAGTATTCCTGGCAGACACATCACTGTCTGGCAGATTCCCGTGTCACCATGGAAACCCAGCATCAGGTCAGGAATAGTTGTTCCTAGACGCTTTTAGTGCTCAGTCAGCATCTGAACAGCACGTGGATCAGCTCCCCTCAGTCATCGTTGGCAATTAGGATGCAAACTTAAAACAAACACGCTTTGCAGGTACAGAGATGTGATTATATTCTCTGCAATCTAACTGGCCATAAAGAAATCTGATAAGATTGCGTAAGAGAGGCTCATTGTGCCGTGCGCATGTACATTTGGCATTCAGCTTTCAGAGCTCTTGTTTCCGTCAGTGCATTGCAGTTGATTTCAACATGTCCCAGTGTCCGTCACAGGCTGAGCAGAGGGTAATAGCCCACTGCTGACCAGTTGCTCTTCTGGGACAGCTGCACTGGCCTGAAGTCCCTCACTGCTGCCAAAACACACACACTCGGCCGGACACACAGGAATGTCTATCCACATTCGTCCTCACCGTGACTTCTCTATGTGTTTCCATTGTTTTTGATTGTGTGTGTGTGTGTGTATGTGAGTCCAAGTCACTGAGTACATGCATGTGTGTCAGACAGACTCCTCCATTGACAACACCCACCTTTCTCGCACCTCCTCGCTAGTCCGGTGGGGAGTGATGACTCAAGCTTTAAATGACTCTTTATTTTTCTCTCTGTCTATTTCTCACATTGACCCCGGCGGAGCAAGAGCACTTTGTCCAACCGAGTGTACCTCTCTGTGTATAAAGGTCATCAATAATGACTCAGGCCTCTACCGGTGGTGTAATCGGCTATATGTGATTTTCAGAGAGGTGGGTAGGCTGCTTGTTGATGTACTCAGTGCGGAAGACTCGGAGGAATGTTTGGCCTTCAGGATGTTCTGGGTTTAATTTTTTTGCAAATCTCCTTAACAGTGAGGACACCTCCACTGAGAGGATTTTTTTTTTTAACAAGTTAATGTCGGTTTCTATCTGTACTGTGGAAATGATGATTCTGGAGTTACTCTTGAAAACATCGTTAGGCTGAGGTGTAGTTTTAAGGTGAAATGAAGGGCAGAACGAAGCTCTACAGTCTAATCCTCAGGCCCAGAAGAGGGTTGAATCTAGGTTAAAGACTTTCATTTTTGTAATGGGTGTGTGTTGAATATTTTTAATATATTTGACTTTAATAACTTATTGCACAGATAATGGGAGGACCATGTGTTTATGGTAGGCTAGTCCCACATTACATAATTAGGCTGTGGGTGAAGGTTCGAGATTGGGTTATTTTGGGGGAACTTCTCTAGAGCCTGTGTTTTGTTTGTCCACCCTGGGCTACTGTTAAAAAAGAAAACCATGGTGGCACAACATGGTGGAATGTGCTCACTCTGTAGATATAAAAGGCTGAAGCTTGATTTATGTTTCTGCAGTCTGTCTGTTTACCGGGGAAGCTACAGCTGGCAATGTGCTCAGTATTGCAGGTCACATAGACCGGCAGTGCACCTATATGAATGCAAAAGTATCAGTTTCGAAAGTTGAATTAATGACACTTATGAACATTATGTTCCATTTCTGCCCCAAAATCCTACAATCTTCACCTTTAAAAGTATATTTAACCTTCAGGAAGGGGTTCATGTTGGGGGTCATTTTTGTAGGGTGTTGCAACTAAGATTTCCAGGGTCCCTGTGTTTGATCTTGGTGTGAGTTTTTTAGATTTTTTACTTTGGCGAGTTCCCGGGACATCAAACTAAGGTCCAGGGTTAAGGGCAGGAGAGATTATTTTGGGAGGCTGGGTTAAAGTTGGGGGTTATTTCAGGCATCGGTGCTGGAAAGGTAGGATGGGACTGCATACATCTTCACTGTTTACAGAGACAGAAGATCAAAAATGCGTGCGTGTATGGAGTCATCACATGACTCAGCAGCGTTTAACTCAATCCAGGCACGACTACACGACCACGCGCACGCACGCACGCGTTTTCTATCAGGTGTTTGTTCTTCTGACAACTCTAAGGACTCCCCTTCTCAATCTCTCTCTCTCTCTCTCTCTCTCTCTCTCTCTCTCTCTCTCTCTCTCGCTCTCTCCAAATATGACTCTGTTTCTTCGCACAGTGAACCACAGCCTCTGACATGCCAGCTTACACCGGTGGATCCTACAAGGGGGAG
>OMLP01035654.1:2359-12504 GCA_900302685.1 Spondyliosoma cantharus
TTTATAAAGCCCTGAATGGTTTCAGGCCAAAATACATTTCTGATTTACGTTATGAACCATCCAGACCTCTGAGATTGTCAGGTACAGGTCTGCTTTCAGTCCCTAGAGTCAGGACTAAACATGGAGAAGCAACATTCAGTTACTATGCGCCATATATCTGGAACAAACTCCCCGAAAACTGCCTGTCTGCTCCAACTCTCACCTCTTTTAAATCAAGACTAAAGACATTTCTGTTTGCCACTACTTTTAGCTGAAGCAATTTCAAGTCTTTGAACTGCATTGTGACTTTTATTCTACAGTCTTGTCTCTTTTAAACCTTTTCTATTTTAGCTTACTTGTTTTAATGTTTGCTTCTTAATGTCTTCTTACTTGATTTTGAATGCAATTTTGAATGTCTTTTAATGTTATTTGTATGCTCCTGTAAAGCACTTTGAGTTGCCTTGTGTCTGAATTGTGCTATACAAATAAACTTGCCTTGCCTTACTGTTGCCTCAGAGCGTAACAGTAACTAGCCTCCAAAACTCATACTTGAGTAAAAGTTAAGATAAAAAAATCTGCTACTGAACTCTGACACAACCTGCAAAGTTCAGTGATGTTCTGTAACTATGTGAAGTTTTAATTATGACCTGCCAAAGGGACTGCAGGTGTAAATGAGCTCCAAGCTAGCTCTGGTATAGTGCATCAAATGGCAGCATTTATGTTTAATATTGCACATGGTCCCTCTACACATACAGATGAATTCATTCAAATCCAATCAGATCAGTTTTATTTATACAGCCCAAAATCACAATCACATTGCCTCAATGGGCTTTACAATCTGTACAGTGAGCGAGATCCTCTGTCCTTAGATCGAGTCGTCGTGTCCTCGAGTCGACTGCGGAAAAACTTGCCATGTTGAAGAAAAAAAAACTTAACACTGGGGGAAAAAAGAGAGAATGGAAGAAACCTCAGGAAGAGCTGAAGAGGTGGGATCCCTCTCCCATGACGAACAGACATGCAGTAGATGTCGCATGTAAAGAAACAAACAACAAACTTAGAACTTGCAATTCCTTAATTAAGTTGGTGAGCTTCAATAGAGCCAAGTGAGCTGTTTCCCAGTTTCCAGTCTCTGCCACAGGACAAGAAAACTGGGCCGGTGTCAATCCTCTCATCAAATTCACGACAAGACAGTGAACATCTTCATACTTCTCAATATGTTTAGCTATTCTTTTCAGCCTGAAATTCAAAAACCTGAACAACTAAACAAAAGTTCATCTACAACATTTTGGACCTTTTAGTGCATTAAAGGGTCTCTATGGAACTTTTTTGTCATTAGTTTGTGTCAGCTGACTCCACTTCTAAACTAGCATTAGCTTCTGTTGCACTGTCGCGGAAAATCTGACCAGATACCTTCACAAAGAAATCCACAGTCCAGCAGCACTGAAAAACTTTTATAGCCGGCAACCTGGGCTGAGCAAGCTGCATGCAAGTGACCTTGAGCAAGATACTGAACCCCAAATTCCTCCTGATGTACAGTTGGCACCTTGCATGGCAGCCTCTGCCATCAGTGTATGAATGTGTGTGTGAATGGCTAAATGTGGCAAGTACTGTAAAGTGCTTTGAGTGGTCATTAGACTGGAAAAGCGCTATATAAATGCAAGTCCATTTACCATTCCATTTAATAAATTGTCAGGCTTGTTTAGGCAACTGAGAGAGACGAGGAAGGTCACAATCTGCTTGCATATGACCAATAAAATAGGGATTAATACACGTAAAGTGCTATAAAATGCTACACAGAGCACCTTTAATGAAGCAGTAATATAATATAAAACACTGACAGAACATTTTACAGCACAATGACTACTTTAACTTTAGTAGGAGGAGCCCTTTTAATGTTGTGGATTCTTTATTTAAATCAAATGCAGTAAAGACAGCCAAATAATGAGCATACTTTAATGGCTCAAGGATCCATACAGCTTGCATGTTTGCACATGTCCCAATCAATGACACCACAGAGGTATTTATCCCTACAAGGAAGCAGTTCTTAAAAAAATAGTTCTAAAAATAGCAGCTCTGACTGTCAGAACAGTTGTGACTCACTACCAGTTGGATTTGATGGAAAACCACCAACACTTGTTTGTCTGCATGTGTGTTGACAGGTGGCCGCTGAGGGGCTATCACACACTCAGTGGCTCCCATCTCATGAGACCACAGGGGTTTGAGCCTAAAATCTTTTTCTCATTATTTTTTTAATTAATCTTTTGAACATTTGTACAACAACCCCAGGGCAAATTCAGGATTTGGCAACATTACATATTTGTGAAGAACAAAAAAAATTGCACCAAACAAACATGCTTGCAGCACATGCTTAAATCCACCACCGGTGACTCCAGTTATCACATGACAAAGGAAGCGTTGCATTCACCAGTATGTTGGGTGCGGTAATCCAGCCTGTGCAAGACCCACAGTTAATTATTAATTATTTGCGAGCCTGCGTTGTGGTGACATATTATTCGTCTTCATCATCTGAGCTATGTGCCACTCGGCTCGCGTGGTCGGCGTAGTCAAAGGCAGAAAACCTGACGGTGAGCTCACTCCACTTGGTACATTTGTTTATCTTCTTCCCCTTTAACGTCACCACAAAGTTCTTCACGTGGAGGCAGGGGCACTCGAGGCCGCGGTACAGCATCATGGAACCCCATCTCTGCAAACGGAAACCAAATGTCAAAGCATAAAAGGGATGATATGGTGGTACATGAAGATTTATACATCAAGTGAGCAACAGTGGCAGCTGTTTCAGATTTAGTCTTAGTCTTAAGAAGAAATTGTTATCAGCTTTAGTCACATGAATAAACTCGCAGGCTATTGTGATGCACCTTTCCTCTATATGTTTCACTCGACAGGTCAGTATGATAAAGTAATTCACGTGTCCAACAAAAGCGTTTTCTTGCTCCGGACAAGTTATAACAGACTGTAAAGCCTAACTTGAATCACTAACAAGCTTGAAATTGAACAGGCCTTCGTTTACCAATGTAAGACATTTTTATTTACAACTTTTTTTCATGACTAAGATGGGATAATGACGAATCAGTCAATTAATATTCTTACTTGGCCATGTAGCCGAGATATCACAGCACAATGTGGCTGACAGAATGGCAATAACCTAATAACCTGGGTAGACTGCCCAAGTAAGTGTGGGTAAGTATGTGTGGGAAAACACTGCAACACATGCTGTCATCTTAGGAACAACAATTTGACTAGAAAGTAACAATGACAAAAAGTCATTCACAAACATTTTAGTCCCGCCTTGTCACATTGACGAAAACAAAGCATACATTTTGTCATAGTTTTAATTATCAAAGATCTATCTTTTAACATCGTCTTGTCTTGGTCATTAAAAAAAAAAAAGATTCTGGACGAACATTTTTTCCAAAGTTTTCATTAATGAAACACTGGTAAACAATGACGACTCAAATTAATGCTCACATTGATGCCACTTGTGCCCTCAGCTGAAGTGTAATTTCGGAAGAAATTGGCTACAAAACAATGCATTAGAGTAACGGCATTAAGAAGTTGTATCTTGTATGATTCGCTGACACATTTTCTTTCCCATCTTACTGTTGATGACTGGTCTTGACTCACTTCCCATTTTCCTTTTATTCTGTTTAAAAAAAATAGTCCCTCTGAATGTCATGCTGAATCACCTAAACAACTAAGGTGATTCAGTTTATACTGAATGGACACACATGACAGTAGAATCAATCCTGTCGTTTAACTCTTGGCATAAAAACAAATAAGCATAGCTTTTTTCAATGTCGGACTATTTCTTTTACACTGATTTTAAAACATGCTTTCCAATTTTTCAAAGTGGGAGGAAGGTCTCCCACTGTTTCAGCTGCTCCAACTATGACATAACCTTCAACATTATTTACCAAAGAACGGCCAAAATGTCTGTGTCATCTGGTGAAGAAAATGCACTGTTTTTCCCACTTCCTCAGAGTCAGAACCGAATAAATGCCTTTGGAAAGCCCCTTCTTTATGTTTCAAGGGAAGTCTGGAGTCATGAAAAGACAGCAATGTTAGCCTATTTTGGCTTGGCTGCTGTGTCAACATCACCATGATCCCATAGGCATCCAGGAATTGAGCAAATCTCAGCAAGTAAATCGAGGACAGCACCTTGTTTCACCCTTTCTCTGAGAGGAGGCCCACGGTGTGAGACTTTGGGAAAACCCATGATCTAAACAATCCCACCTGTATAAAAAACAAAAATCCTAAAATGCATTTACCTCCCCACACTTTTTGCACGCTATGTAGCCATTGGTCTCATAATCCAGATGTCGCTCTTGAAGGGTGGTGTTTTCTCTCTGAATGAACAGTTCACTGTAAAAAACAAAACAAACATTGTCAGTGTTTGATTTGATTTTGGGCAGATTTGCAATAATTCATCACCAGAGCATAATTAAAGTTATTGAACAATGAATAACATCTAAAGTGCAGTTAGATCGCTGCATCCCCGTTATTAAAAGTGCATGCCTCTGCGTTACTAGCTTAAAGGTTTAATATGTACTGTAGGAATTTTAACTGAAAACAGTTAAAACTAAGAGGAATAAAGGAATAATGTTTTTAACACTACGACATCTACACCCTTCATTATGGTGCAAAGCAAGTTCAGCATGCTAACCAGCTAGCCCTGGCCCATCCCGATCTAATGCTAGCATTGTGAACACCAACACTTGAGCTCTGAGCACCGCTAACTGAGCTAACAGCAGCTGCATTTGGCTCTAGTTTGCGGTTACTATTCGTTTTTGACTTTGAATTCAACATGTGGCCAACTCTTACATACTGCACCTTACACACATTACTGCACCTTATACACATTACACATAAAATACACATTAAGTTTGCAAATGTAGCAGTTTAATCTGTCCATGGAATTCTGTTTTCTTTCAGCAGATATCTTATTTACAACAAGCTTGAGCTTGCCAGGTAGTTTTGTGTGAGTATATGCAGTATTTATTCAGTTTTATCAAGTTGGCTGTTGTTAAGGGTCAGCCAACTTTGAGGAGTAGTACACAAGGTTTCATTAGATAGGACTCTACTGAAGTGACTGATTTTTCCAAGTTATTAGTCAGGCCCAATGTATTTCTTGGAAAATGGGGATATATACATTTTTTATTTTCTTTATTTTGAGAGCACATTGAATACACTTTATATCTTTATATTTTGTTGATAACTGCTTACGCTGTTCATCAGAATATCGTGTAATATTGCTCGACTGTAGCACAGTTTCCTCATTGCTAAACAAACCCCATACCTGAACTGTGGTGTAAGGTTGACCCTGTGCATGTCCTCGATGATCTCGATGTCTTCACCGCTGCAGACAGGTTCGTTGCAGCCTCTGCAGCTAAACTTCACATTAGACGGGTTTTCATTTTTCATGCCTTTCTGCTTCTTCTTTTTTGCGAGCACCCTGTTCTCCATTATAGCCTGCATCTGATACTCCATGATCTGATGAAAGGTACACAACATCCCAGAGAACAGTCTTACAGCCATGTGGGTTTCAGTTTACACAACAACCAAAAGGTTTTGAGAGGACATACCCGTTTGTCATACTCCTCTTGCTCTAAGGCTCTGATTTTCTCAATGGCTTTGTCCATCATGGTCGTGCGGTACTCATTGACAACCTCCTTTTCAGCCACCCCTGAGTTCTTCACCTCCACCAGAGAGTAACTGCTGTCCTCAGCCCTTCCTCTGCCTTTCGCCTGCGAAAGGTAGAGCCAATGATAAGCAACCACTCATAATGGTCTTAATTATTAAACATAGAAGTGATCATCATTAACACAAGCCACAAGACATTACTCACTGACCTGAATCATAGCAATCTCATTGGTCACAAGGCCATATCGGATAACAAAGTTGCATGCCGGTATGTCCAAACCTTCCTCTGCCACCGTGGTGGCGATCAGCAAGTTGATTTCACCCTTGTGGAATTTAGTCAACACGTCCCGTTGCTCTGCCTGATTAACACAAATTTGTATTGAGAATGAGAAAGTGTTGATTGGATTTGAAGTGCAGAGGGTGCTTGTACATGTACATGTACACTCACAGAGGTCATTGGTTTGACAACGCTCTGGTCTCCTCCTCCGATGACATGCGAGGCTTTCACTCCAATGTCAGCAAACTTGGAGTTTTCCTGGATCCACTGACTTAGAGCAATGGCGCTGCGACGTGTTTTGGTGAAAATGATACCTCTTGCCGACTGCCTGGTGCTGAACTCTTGCAGAATATTAGCTCTTAATTTTGACAGGCTGTCATTTTCATACTCTGGTTTCGTTGCGAGCTCCTGCAGCTCCTCCTTGTTTTCTGCAAGACATACAGTAGATTTCACAGAACTGAGGGGAAATTCTTTTTGTGACATGTAAGATGTGGCCAGCTGTCAATGGTAACTCCAAAACAATTGTGGGCAGCTTTACTGCTGCTCACTTTATTCTTTGCTGTAGCTATCTTTGGCTGAAGCAACAAGCTGCCATTCGCACATTAGCTCAGTTAACTGTTCAGCTAAGTGGCCTTTAAGCTGTCTGCAGTTTTCCTGGACCAGGTCCTCAGATCATCGGGGAGTTACTGGGGGCAACGAAGCCAGCTACTGATTTGATGTCACCAATGATAGGCTGTTGCTGGTAAATGAGGATCCGATGGTGGTAAAAGAGGCGGCAACTATTAATTCGACTAAGGCAGTAACTGTTTATCCTAGCAACCCACTGGAACAGTTACTGCCTTGGATGGACATTAGCTTTCCTCGGCTGGTTACTAGCATGCCTCGGCTAGCAAACCACTGGATCATTTCCCGGAACAGCTGGTTAAGTTTGCTCAGCTGGTAACTAGCATTCCTTGGTGAGCTATATTAGCTACTGAT
Source organism: Spondyliosoma cantharus (assembly GCA_900302685.1). NCBI lineage: Eukaryota > Metazoa > Chordata > Actinopteri > Spariformes > Sparidae > Spondyliosoma > Spondyliosoma cantharus. The sequence goes on from OMLP01035654.1 coordinate 9,252, forward strand.
TAAACTTTCTTCTCCTTCTGTAATTTATTGGCAAATTGGAGCCAAATGTGGCACACTGCCATCACTATCTGAAGACAAACAAAATTATCTAGATTCAGAAGCTTTTCAGTTTTGTTCACATACATAAATAAAGGCGATGATCCAGTGGGCTGCTAGGTTAGACACATGAGTTACCACTTTAGTCGAATGGAAAGTCGGCTTCTCATTTCCCAATCGCCTCTTGAGGTACAAAGTAGCATTACAAGACACAGGCCGGAGCAAGGTAGTTAGCATGCAAACCTCAGTAGATATCTCTGCAACACAGTGCATAGGTGTCTTTAACATATCATCAACACAGCTGTTTCTTGACATTCTGATGTGTTTATGTTTTAAATGTTTAAACTAAAATATCTTACAGCTTGTCCCTTTAAAAGGTCAAAAGAATCATTTGACATTGTGGGACACTGCCTTTTCCCCTGAGAGTTAGGTGAGAAGAACAATGACAGTCTCATGTCTGTATGGTACATTTTTAACTATAGCAAGCATGCGGTTAGCTTAGCTTAGCAAAAAGACTGTCTAATCTACCAACACTTCTATTTGACATCTGTATCTTGTTTGTTGCTTCCAAAAAGTTTTCGTGTTTTTTAACCTTTGGACAAAGCCTGTCTAACTGTTTACCACCAGATCCAGACTTGATGCTAAGCTACGCTAACCAGAAGCTAGATTGACATTTACGAAACAGTTATTGGATTGATACAGATGTTTTCTTCTAACTCTTAGAAAGAAAGCATATACTATTGTATTAAAATGCTACATTGCATATAACAGTACTGATAAAGGTGAAGTCAAGAACATCTTACTGTTACGACAACAAGTCAAGGAAATACCTTTAAACAAATTGAAGAGGAATCTCTCTGTGTTTGTGATCTGTATTTTATCCTCGTCATCTGGTGTTGTTTTTTTCTTCATCTCCTCCTCGTAAAATTTGTTCAGGAAACTGAAGGAGTCACACATGCGAATAGTGTTGCTGAGATTCAGGCCCTCGTTGTACTGGCGAAGGTGCTCTGCGCAAACCCGCACTTTCTGATCTTCCTCCGTGGCGGCTATAATAGATCGACACAAGTTTTTAGTTTCCTACAAGCCAGGTGTGTTTGATCTCAAAAACAGAAGCTGGTCCAAGCAGGAAGCGTCCTCTGAAAATGAGCGTAAAAAGTTTTGCTCACCTTTTCGCTCTGTTTGAACAACCCACTGTTCGTAATTCTGAGAGCCGAGGTCACAGGTGGGGCTCAGCTCGGCATGGGTGTGAATGGCATTCATGATTTTCTTGATTACATCACCAAAGGGATCCTGAAAAGCACATTTGGTTACACAAACACATAAATCTCTTTAAGCCATTGCTTGGAGAGAAACTATATGAAAAACATGAAGACCACATGAGAAAAAAGCAATTAGGAAACTCTTTGCTGTTCAACACACACACCTCTTTTCTGTCCTCGATCTTTAAAACTTTTTTCCTTTGCTCCTTCTTGAACTCCCCAAGGTTCCTTGTCATGATTTTGGAAGCATCCAAGTTCGCACAAATCTTTGAATGAGACAAACAGGCTTTGCAGTGTTAATCAAAACCATACATCTTTATCTCATTATTAAACACTATTTCTAATAAGTTTCCAACTGTCTGACACAGAGTTGAAACTTTTTAGTCTTTTGTGGCAAGCGAAAACTTTATGGCTGCAGCGTGGAACATTGGAAACAGCTTGGCTGGATGATCAGTGCACTTGATGACTAAGGCAGAGAAAATGGAGCAGAAAATAGATGAAGGAAAGATGAAAAAGTGAAATTGAAAAGAAGATGAGGTGATTTGAAGGAGTAATTTGACAATTTTGACAAAAAAAAAAAAAAATTGTCCAGAATCCAAAAGGCATTGTTTCAAAAACATCTGGAGCAGCACATCACCAGAGTAGCAGACAACTGCTGCGCTCTGTTAGCTACCCTTGGCTGCAGCTAGCAGCCCTTAGCTAACTAGCTCAGTTAGCTGTGGAGCTGACTGGACTGGGAAAGGCAAAGTTTTTTTTTTTTTTGTTTAGGTCAAGTTTGAATGGCCTAAACAAAAGGTTAGGTGATATAGATCTTTTCGTCTGTCTTGTCATATCTGACATGTTGCCCCTTTAAGGTGGCTCGTGAATGTATTACGTGTGGAAAACAACAGCTGTTATATGTAATTCAATCCAGTAAAAGCACTCTGAGGCTGACATTGATTAGACCGTGTCAAAACAAGTGAGCTAATCTTTGGAGTTGTTGTAGTAAATGGCATTCAATTGTAAAGTGTGGCTAATATTTTGAACACACAGACTAATATGTGCCATTTTTTTTCAATGTATGTGCAAAGAGAAATCTGGGAATGGTTATTTACTCGCAGTATGTGCTCCTCCGCCTTCCCCAGTATCGTGGCTCCCCCGACCCCCGGTGAGGCAGTCAGGCCCAGGATCTGAGGGAGAGGCAGGGTCTCCTTCTCCTCCTTCTTCAGCCTCCGGTTCTTGTGCTTCTGCTTCAGGTAGCGCAGCATTATGTGGTTGTAGACTCCTCCTTTCTGAGTGTGGTGGCATTCATCTATGACGATCAGCGTAAGATCTAAAGAAAGACATGACAGCAAACATTGATAGAAGTAGTCTCTAGAATATATACTATTTCTAAAATAATATAAAAACTATTTCTGATACGATGGCAGCAAGCAAAGTCAGAAGTGAGTTTTCAGAGGTTCTTGGTTTGTTTTGTACAAACAATAACATTTACGTTTCTGCTGTTCTTACTGTAACATTATCGTCAAGGGACAGACTTGCCTATGTCTAAGAACTGTAGAAACACTACAATTTTCTCAACCATGCTGGACTATCTTTGTCTTATTTATTTGTTTCTTCAATAAATAAGAGGTGAGTATCTCTCTCATATTATAACATCTTTCTGTAACTAGAGATCCTCCCACACAAACCAGCTCTTTTCTAGGAACTTGACGCAGCAGCCTGAGCCACACAATAACATATGTTGGAAAACTTCAAAAATAGCTTCCCTTTTTTTTTAAAAAAAACAAAAGCAGTGGCAAGGTGAATCATAATCATCCACATGTACGAGTTTAAAACAGAGCGATACAAATATGTCCCCGGAGGAAAAGAGCACGGAGAGTGGCAGCTTGATGTACTGTGGGTGATAGAAGCTCTCATGTGAATTCGATCAGCCACACGCTGATGGCTTGAACAGACGTGTGGCCTGGAAAGCAGGA
>OMLP01035654.1:12569-32639 GCA_900302685.1 Spondyliosoma cantharus
CACTGAGGTGGCTATTCCACCTTGGACTGGTGAGTGCCAACAAGAGTGAACAGCAGAGCCGGAAGACTTTGACAAGATCCTGTCAGGTATTATCAGGGGAGACGTTATGAGTCCTTCGGGTGGCTTTCCGTTCCAATACCTGTCAGTGTCTGTGGTTTGAGCCTGGAAAGTTTTTAACTAAAGCTTTCAGGAAGCCCTTTATAGAAAATGTTGTGACCATATTTAATTTTGGATGCTCACACCAAAGGAAATTATCGAGCCAAAGAAAAGTTATTCACATTTTTGTGTTGTGAAAGTTTTTGAAAATGGTTAGTGTAAAAACACACCGCTCAGATCCACTCCTTCGTCCTCTCCTTTGTTGGACCTCTCCAAGTAATTCTCAAGAATCTGGGCTGTGCAAATGATGACATCATTGTTCTTCACAATCTCTGTGAAAGAGATTTTGAGCGGCGAGTCCCCACTGACTCTCTCCACTTTGTACGCCCGCTTCAGAAACGGCAAGAACTCTGACGCATAATGTTGCTCAACAAGAGGGATCTGCAGGACACAAGGGCACATTGGATTTTATGATGTTGATGCTATAATTAGAGACACAAATAAAGAAATGTCCGCATTGTTTCTCGATGGTTTGTTTTGTTTATGATCACAGTAACTGTTGTGCTACCACTTTGTGGACGACTGTGTCTGGCACAGACAAACATGTCCAGGTTTTTTTTTTTCCCCCACTTCGGTTCAGGCAGAGTTTCAAAATACTTGTGCAATGATTTAGAGGATTTATTTATTTTTTGTTCATTCTTAAAGGATCAGGAGAACAAACTCCCTACTCCCTTCTCTGCAGACACACAAGAATTCGTTTCATTCACATACAATTACTGTTTCTCAAGCTGCTAAATTGTTTTATAGCTGGAAAAAAGTCATGCTTTTTTCCAGTGCAGAGCAGATCCCATGCAGGCCCATTCAGTAACAAAGTGTAGGGGAATATCTAAACCTTATGGTGTGTAATTTGTGGTGAGCTGGCCCACATGTGAAAACTGACTGAAAGATAGAATGTTTTGTTTGGATCTGATTTCCATAATAGTGCAGAGCAATACAGTAAGCCAAGTACACCAGACTTGTTGTTGAAGTACCTTGTTCACCAGGACAACCACTTTCCCTGATTGGCCCTCAGCCCTCCTGTTGTCCAGATGTTTTCTGGTAATATAAACTGCGACTCTGGTTTTACCACTTCCTGTCGGGAGGCATATGATGATGTTTTTCCCCTTCAAGGCGGGTCTGGCGACCTCCATCTGATAATCTCGAAGAACAATATCAGCTTTTTCTGGGCTCTTGGCCGCTGCTCCCGAGTCAGTTCCATCTGTAACAGAGAGCAGAGGTTCAGACAGACAATAATCATCTGACCGTGTCAGCAACCCACAATTACAAGCGTTACCAGCAGGAAGAGACGGTGCTGGTCATTGTGGTGGAATGTTTTCCTAATGCTGCTCGTGACAAGCCAACACATTCTGTAGAGGTGGGCAAATCATTTAAAAGAAAATCTGCGCATGTATAAAAGATGCAGAATAACAGTAGCTGTCTTTTTCCTTTCAAACATTATGATTGTAAACTTATCATTTTAAAAGTGTAAATGAGGCCTTCCATTTCCTTCTTCCATTGCATCCATGTCACAACACCACCGCTGTTCCAATCATCTACCCCCTCAAGTGGCTGCCAGTTTCTGCACTCGCTAGGGTTAGCTAGCAAACATTAGCTAATGTTGCTAATGCTAGCTAGCAAACCTCAATGTTACTGTAGCTACTTTAGAATTAACGCTATTGTTACATTTTTATTTCCCACAAACTGTCAACTATCAAGACTTGATCGCTGAATGGTCTTATACTATTTGGCTCACAAACCATGTTAGCAGCTGGAACCAACTCCATTTTGGACCTGACAAGCATTTTGAAATTATTGATTCACAATCATAGTAATGCCTTTAAGGACAACACTCTGTAGATGTATCATTTTTAAGAACTGATTTGTTTACGTAAAAAGCCAACAGTATATAACCATTGGTATCACACAGTCGTCAGTTGTTGTCAGCAACAACAGTCTCGGTAGTTGACAGTTTGTGGGAAAAAAAGTAACTGTGCTCAATTCAATGGTTAGATCCATGACTAAACTGCCCTCATTTTAGCTAGCTAGCATTAGCAAAATTAAAGTTAGTTAGCGTTAGCAGTTTTAATGTTAGCTAGCTACTTATAGCAATGTTAGCTAGTGCAACAAACTGGCAACTTCTCGAGGGGACAGATGATTCGAACAAAAGCAGTGTTGTGATGTGAATACAATGGAAGGGGAGATGGACTGCCACATTTGGTGGCTGTCCTTTAAAACATGAACACTGAGCATTCAGATTCTTCTTTTTTTTGCATTTTAATTTTTTTAAACTGATTTTAAATCACTATGAACACTTTACAACACAACTATGAGCACTGAATAAAGCACCAATCCACCACGTTTAAGAGATAAACACTGTGCACTCAAATCATGTCACTTAGGGGCAATATTCTTCCATATTTGCAGGTAATCCAAAGAGTTAAACACAAAGTGTGCCAACTGTTGCAACATATTCAACATATGGTAAAGTACAAATACATGTCTGTAATCTGCCCTTTCCTTAACTTATAACAAATCTAAACAGGGGTAATTTAACAGGCAGTCATTTTCCTTGCCAAAGTACAAACCTCTGCATGTGCTTATCAGTCAGTAAGATGTTCTGTGAGTGAATCATTTCATCACATGTCATTTCAGTAATGTTTTTCCCCTCTTCTTGATGTCTGTTGTGGCAGAATTGTCTTCTTTTCCTGTGTTTAAGGGAAGCAGATTTACTATGATCCACTTGAGTCAGACTCTAAGTCGCTGGCAGGCTCTGTCTAGGCTGGGGATAAAAACACGACTGAGGCACCGTGCACAATGTGAACGTACCTCCCCTCCTCTCTGATACCCTGTCCCCTCCATTCAAACTTCTACAATTCCCCCCCAGTTATGAGTTCAAACCCCCAGAAAGTTGTTTTTTTTCCCCCTCAGTGCAGACAGATTTTAATTTTCCTCCTCAGGCTGGGTATGCCAGAGGTTAAAAGTGCTGTTTCAAGTAACATGGAAGTAAGATGAAGAGATAGAGCTTTAACAACAATAAGACGTAAACAGTGGCCGGTGTAGCCCTCGGATTTTTTGTACCCAGACGATACACTTATTAGAGGAGGAAAGTCAACAATCAGCATGTTTAATATTACTCCAATAAGGGCAGAAAAAACAACCGGCCTGTTATTCACTGTGATTCAGTGCAGTGGTATCGAGTTAATTTCAGAGGACCCACAAATAATCCTGCACAAGTAACTCATTTTACAGGCTGGTGGAACAATCTTACATGTGATCTGTTCTGTTTTTAAACCACGCACTCTGGCCAACCCAGTCAGGCTCATGCATTACTCAAATTAATGAGACAAAGCGTGCTGCAACCTCACATTAAGAAAAATAGAAGACATTTCCTCTGTTTCTTTAACTAATATAATTATTTCAACTGCCTCATTAGTCCGCATGGATCTCCTTCAGCGCAGTGTCTTTGCTCTGAGCTGATTATCCCTTAAGCAATTATTTATTATGTCAAAGAGGCACCGTGCAAAGAGAGACAATGCTGATGCAGTAGTTATAAAATAATCCAACAAACTGAGCATGATATAAGACTAGAGGTGTAAAGGAATCTCTCCCCCCCCGTCGCCACTGTGAATTAAAACTGTTCCTTTACATTACAGAGTCAGCATGTGGTTTCCATTTGAAGCTCTAGCTACGCTCTATCCTCTCTGACCTCTGCGTGGTTCATCATGGTACACACATGGAACGTATTCTTTAGTGTCGGGGCGAGCGGGCAGGACGGAGAAATGTTCCACTTACAACACCTCCTAAACACACTCACTCTGCCTTTGTGATATCTACACATCAAGTATACTCTTTGCTTGCACTCATACTCATCCGTGTGTGGTCTACTGAGGAAGAATCAAACAATCTTTTGAGAATTACAAACATACTTTGAATACTCATACAAGATCAACAATACGGAGGGCCTGAATGAGAGTGAATCAGTCCCACCTGGTTGAGAAGAGTCCAAGCTGTTAGGTTGAGATCCTTTGGATGCACTGCTTGCTCCCTTGTAAAGGTCTGAAAAGATATCAGTGGACGTGTAAAACTCACATTCAAGAAGGGCAGGAGATAAATCTTGACCTTGTTTGCTTTTGGAGTTACAGCTGCCTAAGGGACAGTTCACCCAAACTACCAAAAAGGCAAATTTCCCCACTCATACCAAAGTGGACAGGTACAATTGACAAGAAACCAAGCACCTCAAAATAAACAAAACTTATGTTGCATCAGTGATATTTTACTGTCCACACTTGAATCGAGGCTCAAATTGAGGGTCGGGGTCTAAGAACAGAGGAAGTCCTTCTCTGTACAGATTGAATACCCCACTGAGGCAGTCTGATTGTGATTTTGGGCTATGTAAATAAAACCGACTTGACTTAAATATTGCTTTGACAGAGTCGCTGCACGTGCGTTCACGTGTTTACTCGCATGCTCACAAGCATCTGTTCAGAGATGAATCCGATCAAATGGAAAAACAGCCAGTGACCTCCTGAATTTTTGGAGGGATCTGTGAACAATTAGTCTCACATAAGCTGACCAATCTCCACAGGGGTGTGTCAACACTGGAAAAGAAGTTCTGGCTGCACCAATTATCATTCTTGTAATGGGAGTATAAACGCTCTGTCTTCTTTGTATTTCTTTAAACCAATCACGATCATGAAAAAGGAAATATAAAGACTTTTGTGGCCCCAGAGGAAGCTGCATGTTATCTGATAAACTGACTCCCAGTGTTTCCCACACATTCATTTATTTGTGGCGGTACACCACAATATCAACATTGGCCGCCACATTCTATTTTTGGAGAGGTGAATCCCGTTCTCACTCACTCAAGACAGCGCACCCGTCAGTGAATAGCATGATAATTTTATGATGATGATGATGATACAGCGGATGGCGGTGTGGTTTTTAATCTGCCGGTAAAACCAACGATGAATAGGAGGAGGACTATTTAACGCAGCTGGGTTGACCGTAACTTCCTCTGCAAAGAAGACGGCTGGCCTCATCGTTGAGATATCAAGCCTCGACAAAGCGCCAGGGCTTCAAGACAGTTTTTGTCGTGGCCAAGCTGTGTAATTACATCGTCATGTGACGCACTGGAAACCTTTTCCAAAACGCTAACATTGTGAAAGACGCGTCTATAAAACAGCAATAAAAGCCTCACAACCTCAGCCAAATGACTCGTTTTATTGTCAGAATTTGTCTAGTCTAGAAGACCTGCCGATTACATTTTATCCCCATCCAAGTTAGCTCAGCACTAAACCGGAAGTTAGCTGACTCGGTCAGTGGAAGTCTCCCGTGCGCCTGCTCTAAGGCACGCCAGCCAGACAGACACCGCCATAATTAAAGTCTGATTCTGTGGGAAACACTGGAAAAGAAAGCTCAACTGGTGATGCATCTCAATTATAGACTAAATGACTGGCCAAACCCACATTTTGTAATTTTTTTTTGCAACAGTGGCACCAACAAAAAACATACAGTAGTAAATCTGTGTGTCGCCACTTTAAGATACAATTACGATGAACATATCCCTATAAAACCATGTTAAATGTGTCTACATGACCAGACACTGCTGAGGGTAAGTGAGAAGATACATGTGTTTTGTGATTTGGGTCAATGAAATGATAAACTGCCAGTTGGACAGTATGAATGTCCCAATTTAGTTATTTGTCTTTTCACTGATGGTTGAACAGAGGTGCTTTACAAGACCTGAAATGAGCTCCTGAGGGCAGTCACGGCTTTCACACGCTGCTGGACTCTCTTCTGTGGTGGCTTCACATTGTGTGGGTTCTACTTTCAGTGATGGCAGCTTCACATCTGAGCCTGATAACAAATAAATACATCACACACTGGAAGTTAGAATAATTAATAATCGCTATATTAAGGTGCACTTTATAATTTTGGGTTAGAAATGTTTAAAATCAGAGGAGAAAGATCTTCATTGGTGGATATTTTATGTTTAAACAAACCAAATAAACAAACTTTCTTTGTTTTCATGACTGAATAAACGGAATAAACAAACTGACCTTAAAGAACAACACAATTTCATACTGTTTTACTTTGTTTATATGTGGTGGACCCTGCCACCTTTCTAGCATCAAACAGTGTTCTGGGGACCTTATTTTCCCTCTGAGAACAACATGTTTATTCAGTTTCTATACCTCATTAATTTTGTAAATATTAAAATTCAGAGTTCAGAATTTCTTCTCTTAAACTACAAAGTGCCCCTTTAATAATCCCTAATAAAGTCTGAAATGTAAACCATAAGCTCTCTACAGCTGCAGCCACTCGTGACTCACAGCTCAAAACCACATTCCAGTGGTGGGTGTGTGCTCCAGTAAGGTTAGTCACCTTGCTTGTCACAATCAGGTGAGCTCCCAGTCAGGTCATAGTACAGGTTTTGGTGACCAGTTTCACGCAAAACATCGAGAAACTTGGAAAACCATCCGTCTCGTCCTCTCACGATTCTTCTCAGAAGTTCACCGGCTCCCATCCTGGGTCCTTGATTTGCAGTGGTGGCATCAATCTAGAGAAGGAGAGCGGGACAACTGTAGCAGACTGCAAAACAGATGAGTGCATTAGGCTGCCATCTTGTGCTCAAAGACCGCAAACACAGCTATTGGAAGTTAAGTTTCGATTCTTACAAGTTGAACTGGGAAAAAGTACAAAAACTGCACGCTCAAATACATGAAACATTAAAGGGACACTATGTAGTTTTGGAGTAGGAATTCAAACTCTATTAACTCTATATTAATATAACTGAGCATAGTTTATTCCGTTTATTCAGCCATGAAAACAAAGAGATGGTGTTTATTTAGGCATTAAAATAATAATCCATCAGTGAACATCTCTTCCCTCTGCTTTAAATGTCTTCCCCAAAACTGCATAGTGCACCTTTAAACATGCACATTGTGACCATGTGCGTTCTCCTGGATCACAGCTCAGGCACTTCCTTCTAAATGGAAACTGATCAGCTGTGCATCTCTGTGTGTCGGACACCTTCACAGGTGTGTGTGTACTCACAAGCTCTCCGTCAGCCACGGTCAGCAGATTTTGGGACAGACAGTGAACGAGCACCTCTTTGGTCTGCATGCTCATAAGACGGGGATACATTAGTTGAACGAGCTTGACAAAATAATCGTTCTCCGCCTCCACCTCAGGCTCGGGGAGTTTGACCTGGATGTAGTCCGCCGCACGTCCGCAGCCTGCCTCCTCCAGCGCGACCACGAACGCCCTGAACCAGCCGGGGCCGTGAGGCTTCCTGGTGACGGCGTCGATCAGCAGCTCCGCCGCCGCCCGATCCCCCTCGTTGGTCACCTTCTTTGTGATCCGCTCCTTCTGCTCGTTTTCGAGGAAGTGTAAATTCTCCAAGACCTGCTGCACCGCGATCAGCTCTGTCAACCTCGGCCTGAGGCCTTCGATGAGACGCTCGTACATCTCGTCGTTATCAGAAGCCATTATCACGACCTGAGCGATAACACCAGAGGTCAACACTGTACAGCTCCCGCAGAGTGAAAGGAGCCACTGGCAGGAAAAACGATGATTCACGATGTCGAGTAAACAAAACTTCAGTTTCGCTTTTCTTTTCTCCACATTGACACTGTCCACTAGGTGTCAGCATTGTATTACAGCACAGCAGGAAGGTGTCTGCACTCTCACAAAGGGGCCTGCATGGAGCATTTATACATTTGTTTTATTGCATTTTTAATTCTAAAGACATGTTTCTGATAGTTTAACAGTGTTGTAAAAAATAGTCCATAGTCAAACAAGGTGTTAAAATACAACACTTCTGTAAAAGTCTTATCATGTCTGATATAAAATGTAAATAAGTAAATTCTACACATATTCAACAGTCATGTATGAACTATTGTCAGATTTAATGTTCATTTACCTGATTACTGGAATCTGTGATTTAAGAATGCTGGCTCTGATGCAGTAATCTTCAAAGTAACGAGTAACTAAAGTTATCAATGAGCCTAAATGTAGTGAGTAAAACTACAATATTTGCCAAGATGTAGTCCAGTGGGAGTAGAAAGTAGCAGAAGATGGAAATACTCAAGTATAGTACAAGCAAGTTTGGGAGGGTTCCTTTAAAAGTGCATGTCGATACAGTTACTTATTACCTAAAGTAATATAACTTGATTACTTTTGGATTACCTCAGTCCCAAACATGTGCATTTTTATGCAGAGGAGTACAGCAGTACGTTAAAGACCCATTTACAGCTCAGACAGGTGTGTTCACCCTTAGGTGATGAGGCCTCCTCTCAGCACGTTTGTGGGTACATGCAGACTGATTGATTAACTTCACTCTCATGTTGCACCTGTAAGGGCAGGGACAGCTGACACCTTCACCATTGTTATTAGTACAAATAATTAAATAGACTTGTGTTGGTGAGTGGGGCCCTAAACACCCTGTTGAGTTATTTATCTTTACCCGAGTATTTTTGATTTTGACTTTACTTTAAAATACTCCACTGAGAGGGAAATTCGTATATCACATTTGAAGTTAATTCAATTCAAGATGTTTTTTATGAGTAGTTATGTACTTTTATCTGAGTAAAAGTTTCTGCACAAGAATTATTATTATTATTATTGTGATTGTGGTTTGGGCCGTCGCCACTGCTTTAGTAATATAAACTCCAGGCCTAGTTCTGTTTTTCCAAGGGCAACAATCAAGAGCATATTCACAACCAATTTTATATGTAATCACATTAAAGATATGCATGAAGTGCATTATTTCACTCCAGTGGAGGTGGTTTTTGCTATGTAATCACATGATCAGGGGCGCAGCTAAAACTATCTGGGGCTTCCAGACAACTGATGACCACCCAAACCCACCCAACAACTCCACTGCTATCACTAACAGAAAGATATTATGGCCTTTCATCGTCTGCTCGGTCCATGCTCCTGGGGGATAATTCAGTAGAAGTAGCAACAGTATTTTCATATAGACACCAACATGAACTTGAAGTGAAATCCATTGACTCAGCCGAAAGTGTGTTCTCATTTATTGCTCCCACAGCTTCAAAACAAACATATGTACTACTGTTTTGCTAAAGAGTTTTCTCATATAAGTTACTCAGTTAAAAAAAATACATTTTTCCTTTACATCTGGCAATATGATGTACTTCTTTTCTAACAATTATCTAACAACATGTTTACTTTAATGTACATTGCCAACAAAAACAGTACAGGGAAACTTTCTGAATCGTTGATGCTTAGTTATACATGAAATTCTGACTTAGCATTTGGATTGGTTGTATAGGCACACGACCCTCTCTGGGGCCCGTTTATGCGCAAGTACTAAATTTCCACATGTTCCCCCTACATCCCGTCCCTCTCCATCAAACCCAAGCTCTAAGTGCATCCTAAAAATACACAAATATGCTGACATCATTTTATATTGTCATGTGCTACTTTGGGCTGATAAAGCAGTGCAAAACAGTAAATATATAGATATAAAACGCATGCACTGCCTCGTAGAAATACCTACATCATACTTGTTTGTCGGGGGCGTAGCTCTGGGATAACAGCAGAATACTCTTATATCTGCATGTTGTGATATCTGCCCGGACAAGCATGTATGGTGTATTCTGTTGGCTTAACGTTGTACAGTAGGTGCACATCAGTGACCGCAGTAATAATGCACATTGTTTAAAGAAGAAAACTACAGTATACTTGATACTGTACTGTATATTGCAGTGCAATTGTCCATAACCCCTGAGTCACACTTCAGAGAAGACAGGCATACAACTAGGGAGAAGAAAACTGTTCTCACATCTTTGTAATAATGCTGTATTACACTAAAAACTGCAGAAAATACTTTGTATAATCAGTATGTACGAAGACTTAGGCCCTCAGAGTGTTTGAATGTATCACACACAGGCTTTAGACTCTAACATGCTCTAACAACAGTGACCAGATCCATCAGCAACTGTTACAGGTTCCAGTGTGTCCAGTTTCAGGCAGGATCTTCAGTTCCGGTGGAGTGTATCAGTTGCATGTGTTTCCATCTTTGGCCTTGTCAGTGCTTACCCCTTTTCTAGCAAGGCAATTCAGGAGCTGGTTCAGAGCTAGGACCTACTCTTGACCCAGTTATTTGAGTTTCTACAGCCAAAGGAATGGCTCTTGGCCAGGAAAACTGGTTCCAGAGCAGCACCAACACTTTGCTGGTTCAGAGCAAAGATTGCTTATGTCAGGAGCTGGGGGCGGGTTTATTATGATGCAACTAAAACTGCGTCTGACCACCATTTTTAAAAACCACAGCTAGTGTAGCATGTTCTCTCTTATCCACAGGCGAACAAACAAAAGATCTGCACTATGGACGTCTGACCAAAGAAACAGTGGTTGGAGGACCAATCAAGTCTAGTTGTAAGGAAAGGAATCAACGTCTGCCATTGTTGTTCCAAGCAATGCTGGGAAACTGAAGACGTATACAGTAACTGAATGACGTGACTCTACAGTGAAAAAGACAACCTGTTCTAAAAAAGGTAGGCAGTTTGAACCAACTCTGAACCAGCACCAGCCCAGACCCAGGGCTGGGTTTGCCCTAGTTGAAAGGGGCAGGTGCTACCCAACGACCTCAGCAACTGGAGGAGGAACAGCTTTGTCATCATTACTTTCGTCATGCTTAAGGTACTCATACATGCACAATGAGACACAGACAAAGAAGTGGTTCCTTTCTTTAGCTCACATTATTGCCTCCATGTCTCAGGTTGCACTTCCAAACTACCTGGACAAGCCTTGGTGAAGGTTCCGGACCGCATGCTAGCCAGCATTTACCACCTTTAGTCCTGTCCTCTATCTCTACATCTCTACTGGAGTCTAGGAAGCTAAGTGATCAATGGGCCACTTTGGCAGTGTGGGGTGGAGGAGCTGCTCTCTGTTGACACTCTGGATAGATAGCTTCTTTAGATCACAGGCATGACAGGGTGGGATAGGCTTGACAGGGTTGTTGGCAAATTCTTTTCCAAAGAGATGATCACTGTTAACTCTTCATCAGTCGATGGACAGGAATTCTCCCGGCAGTGTTTGTCCTGGAAATATGTTTGTCCTATTTTTATTTCCTTTCTGCACAGGGGTACTGGTAGCTGAGGATTGCTGACTTCCAACTGTCACCTTGTCTGTCAGGTGACTTACTTCTGCCTTTCTACTGGCCCCTGCTCAGTATTTAGAAGAAGTTATGATACTTTCTATGTGGTGGTGTGTCCGCCTGAACCAGAAAGAACAGGTTTTTGAGTTCCTGTCTTTGCCATGAGTCGCTGTTTTTGGTCCCTCACTGATCCTTAACAAGCCTGATCAGCACCCACAGGTACCTCGCCTCGGGATGTTGAGGAGCGGTTGGCTTGAGTCATACAGTGCATGCCCTTCCTGATTTGATTCGTCATCCTCCATCTGCTGCACAGACTGGTGAGCTGTGGTGGCTATGGCCTCTGTGTTGGGAAGACAGACTAATCCCAGCTCTGTGGAAGAAACCCACATGATGAGATGCAGTGATGCCCAGACTGTCTAGTGTGAGGTAGGTCAATCATCTACTCTTGCCTCACAATTTATTGGAAGGAAGGACACATGCTCTCAAATAATCAAGGTTGTCATGCATGTTTCCTGCATCCATGAATAAAAGTCTAAATGTGGTTCGACTGGTGCACTAAGACCCCATTTGCGAACAGCAGGACAGATGTGGTGTTCATTAACTTCTGCCTCGAGCCTCGCTGCCCACTCATCCCAGCCCAGAGTGACCAACTGTGTGCAAAATGTCACAACGGAGTCACATGCAGCGGTTCAGAGCCCATTAGAGTAGTAAGCCTGATTGACATAGAGAGTTGGGTATTGAAGTGCTTCATCTATCACAACCAGGTGTAACCCTTGAACCAGCATTCCTTGCTGATTAAGTCAAAGTAAGTAAGGGGCCTCATTACAGAAAATTCTTATCCTACCGTATTTGAATTTGGGATGACATTTAGGATTTTAAGTGTTACAAAAACATGTTTTGTAACTGCTTTTAGGAATTAAGCCTATTTTATATTAGGATGAAATAAAAATAATAAATTGAAAACAACAAGTTAAAGAATCTCCTGAATTAGGAATTTAAGTTAGGATGGCATTGATCCTGTCCTGAATACAGTATAAATGCCACTAACCGTCATTAGGTCTGTATGACAGAAACATTGTTGATGGGGAACAACATGAACACAGAAATATTAAGATTAAAATATGTTAACCTGTTAGAAGAGCTAATACACATGTTAGCCCTTTTGGAAAAGCAAACACTGTTGTTTGTCCATACGACGAGCTTATACAGATCTTAGAGAAGCTAATACCTGTTAGAGCTAATACAGATGCTAGCCTGTTGGAGAGGCTGACATTGATTTTAACCTGTTGAAGAAGCTAACACTTCACTTGTGTTTACCTTTTAGAAGAGCTAATACAGATGTTAGCCTGTTGGAGAAGCTAACACTGTTGTTAGCCTATTCGAGAAGCTTAAACAGATGTTAGCCTGTTGGAGAAGCTAACATGGTTATTAGCTTGCTAGAGGATCTTAAATTGTTGTTAGCCTGTTCGAGAAGCTAACCCAGACATTAGCCTGTTGAAAAAAGCTAACACTGTTGGGGAGCGTGCCTATGTGTTCCCACAGCCCTATGTTCCCACATTTCTAAGATTTTTTTCAAAATTAGACCCTATGTTCCCACATTTCTAAGATATTTTTCAAAATTAGGCCCTATGTTCCCATATTTCCAAGATTTTTTTCAAAATTAGGCCCTATGTTCCCACATTTCTAAGATTTATTTCAAAATTAGGCCCTATGTTCCCACATTTCTAAGATTTTTGTCAAAATTAGGCCCTATGTTCCCACATTTCTAAGATTTTTGTCAAAATTAGGCCCTATGTTCCCACATTTCTAAGATTTTTCTCAAAAATTAGGCCCCACATTTCCTTAGGGTTAGCCTAACCCTAGCCCTAACTCTTTCCTTAACCCCTAACCCTAACCCTTAAATTGAAGGGAAACACAAGACGTAATTTTGAAAATGTCCTAGACATGTGGAAACATGGGGCTGTGGGAACATAGGGCCTAATTTTAAGAAAACTCTTAGAAATGTGGGAACATAGGGCTGTGGGAACATAGGCACACTCCCCGTTTGAACAAACTACATTTCTACCCCTGGAGAAATGTAGTTTGTAAAATTACTGCTAAAAAAAGTAGCTTTAGCAACTCCTTATACTCATTATACTCATTTAATTTGTTAAATAAATCAACATATGGTGTATATGAAACAAAATATAATAGCCTACAAAAAATTCACATGCCAGCAAAAATATGCACTCAAGTTTTATTTTTAAGAACAAAAGCTGACATTTTTGGTCAACATCACAGGAACTTCAGAGGCACTAACACTTAGGTACTAGAACTAGATGCCAGGGCAGAATCACTTGTTGACACAGCAGATGAGCAGTCTCTCAAAGTTTTTATCAGACAGCCAGTTCCGTTTGGCACTAAAAACATGGTGGTGCACCAGGGGTAGCGGGAGGGTTGTCAAAGGCGTGCTTGTGCCAAGAGATGGGGACTCGAGTTTGCGACTCGGACTTGTGTTTTGGGACTCGTGAACAATCATTATGTTTTCTTTTTTGGCGTATTAATATTGAGGAAACTCTGAAACCGCTGGCGAGCTTAACCATGGTAACCATATTACGCATCAGGCCTCACGCACTAGTACCTCGGATGATGACTACCGCGACCGGCAGCACACCTGCAGCTGCTGCTGTAACATTTGTGATTACATTTGGTTATTAAAAACTGGATGACACCAACAAAAGAAGCGCTGACTGCAAAGTCTGCAGTACCCAAATCAAGGATGCTGGATCCATCACATCAAATTTTATCAGGCACCTGAAAACTCACCCGGATAGGTCAGTCACATTAGCTCATATGGACGGTTAGCTCAGCATCAGCTATGTAACGTTCACTTAGCTTGCTACTAGCTTTGTAACTGAATAG
This sequence comes from Spondyliosoma cantharus, assembly GCA_900302685.1. NCBI lineage: Eukaryota > Metazoa > Chordata > Actinopteri > Spariformes > Sparidae > Spondyliosoma > Spondyliosoma cantharus. The sequence goes on from OMLP01035654.1 coordinate 26,731, forward strand.
ATGAGCGAATGTTAGTTAGTTTGCTTGTTGCACTTGTTTGCATTGAGTGGCGCTGACATAAAAAAAAGTAATCATCTACGTTCCGCTGCCACTGGCTAACGTTAACCGTGGAAAAATACATAGTTATACTGTCGGCTTACAGGCAGGTTACAGGTTAACCGAGGTACGTATCGAACCGTGATTTTTGTGTATCGTTACGCCCCTAATATATATATATAAAAAAATATATATATATATATATACATACATACATATATATATATATATATATATATACATACATACATACATATACATACATACATACATACATACATACATATATATATATATATATATATATATATATACATACACACATCATAGGCAGAGCCGGCCCTGGGCATAAACAGTATAGGCAAATGCTAGGGGTGCCGTCGTCCGCAGGGGGCGCCGAAAACGGGGGGAGAAAAAAATTAATAATTATAAAAAATATTTTTTGTATTTTATTTTTTACTTACCTTACCTTACTTACCTTACTACTATTATTTCGAAATATTATATAAGCCCACAGCAACATAACTTCATAGCAGAGACTATTAAATAATGGAGAGGCCTTTTTTCTGGGTTCCGGTTCGGTGCACTGTACCTGTCCTCTGTGAGGGGGGTGGGTCTCTCGACCCTCGGTGAGCTGCCTGAATCTGACCGGACTGAGACCCCAAGACCAAGAGAGAGATTAATGACACTGTAGCAGAACCACAAGGTCCCAAAGACTGAAACCATCCCGGTGCCCAGCGAAGGAAGAGAAGGAGAGAAGAGGAAGAAAAACGTGAAAAAGATAGAGGTACAGTAACGTCAATGTGATGAAGCGAATGCAATTAATAGTTTGTTTAATGCATCGTTAACAACATCGTTGGAGCAGAGTGTTAACCTGCTAGCTTACTTTGGACGATAGAAGCATTGATTAATAATCAATAAGTAGTTCAAGTCGACGTGTGTTAATGTTACTCCACTTTAAATTCATCAGGGATTTGGAAAGTTTACGTTAGGCCTGTCCAGGTGTTATTTTACAGGTGTCTTTCCAGCTTGTATGTCAGTTAAAATGCTATTAGTTTTCCATCCCCTTTGTAATAGGGTGTTTGTAAGCCTTTGGTTTATTGTGTCACAGTTTATGATTGTTAAAGTTTACATCAGTGATTAAGTGCAGTTAAAGTGTATTACTGTTAATACTCCACACCTTAGCTTTCCCATATCATTCATAGGCGAAATATATACACTGCACTTGCACTGTGGTTAGACTGAATGCATTGCAATGACAATAACGTAGAATGAATCTCATCACATTTTCATTATTAGTTGTTTTTTTCTATTAAAATGTAACATGCAGTGGTCACATATACCTCTCTTCAGGTGCACTTTTGAAATATTTCACCACCAGACCAGTGACACAGCATCAGGTGCTCCTGTCGCTCTACCTCAGCACAGCAGAGTGACAGCATCAGGACTAAAGGCTGCACAAATAGACCCTGCTGACTGGCCATCGCTTCTAACTGACAAAGTAAGATGAGAGTTAGTTCACAGAGGACTATTTCAAATAAAAAAAACAGTTACACATTTCCCAAAACAAATATGGGAGAGTGTCAACATGACTTTTCTAACAGAGTCTTAGTCAATGGGGAAAAAATCAAAAGAAGCTGGCTGATGTACTCAAACAGAAATGATAGCTTGCGCTGCTTCTGCTGCTAAATGTTTTCTCCAAAAGAATACAGACTTAATAAGGAAGGACTGAAGGACTGGAAAAATACAAGCCACTTGCTGAAGGTTCATGAGGATAGCCAGGAGCACAATACCCATATGGCAACATGGAAGGAGTTGGAGGTTGTTTTGCAAAGCGGCTGACAATAGATAAGTGAGAGATGGCACTTGCTGAGGCTGAGAGATAATATGTTTGCACAATGCCTTATTTATATTGTATTTTTATCACTTGTTTCTTTCTTCAGTTTTTATTTGGTGTGATATTTTTGACTTAAAAGAAATAAAATCTTGAATACATACATGCAGTTTCCGTGTGAGTGTATGAAAATTGATTGTGAAATTGACCGCGATGCAAGGGTGCTGGCTAACATCTTGCCTCGGGCACCAAATTACTCAGGGCCGGCACTGATCATAGGAACACACACTTTTAACTCTCCACTCTCTGCATACAGACATGCATTTACCTGAACTTCTCAGGTTGTTCTCTATGTAAATGTTTCATCATCATCTTGGTATGCAAAGTATTAAAAGTTCCTGAAGAAGGAAACATTTTGAAACAGAGATGCTGCTCTTTCATCCACTTTGCTGCCTTCTTGTTTATTAAGATGCACACACTGTGGTGAACGGATGCAATACAAAGGCTCACACACCCACAGATACACACTCAGAATGATCCATTAACTTTTGCCCTCACAATTCTGAGTCAAAGGGGCTATAAAAATAAGTGGAAAAACCATGTCTGTGGAGACAACTGGCCTTTGATACCCGACACCCCGAGTCCACCTCTAATTCTACAACACCTAGTCTGGCATGTGCACACACAAGATCAGTGACCTCCTGCCTACTATATACAGTATGCATTTTTTGCCCGTGGGTTACATCACCCTTTTATCTATACACTGTAGGCTACATATCAGACAATAACATTTGTATGGTAAAAAAGATGTCCACGAAACGTTTCATGTTTTAAAGTGACATATTGAAATATCATGTTTTAAAACTCAAATAGATTAATTTACAATGATGTAAAACAGAGAAAAGCAACAGATCACCCTAATCCCCCCACAAGCTTAAAACAGAACATATGTTTGCCTGATAAACAATAAATTAATGACTTATTAAGTTAGTTTACGATAAATGCTTTGTCTCCTAATTATTGAATTATCTAATAATTTCAACAATATTGTTTAGAGAATACGAAATAATATAATGTGTGAAATGTACATCAAATACACAGCACCATTACAAATATTCCATAAATACCTGTTTTGATGAGTAGATCAATGGTTCAGTGTATTTAAGGCAGCCATTAAATACCTGGCGACAAAAGTATAAATAAAGCATTTGCAAAAGAAATACTTGCAGTGAAGCTACTTTATACACAGAAATGGGCATTGATATAAAAAAGAATATGCTACTTCCATCTGTATATTAGTCAGTTGAGCTGAGAGTGATATGCTGTAGATAAGCAGCATAGAGAAGAGGAACATAGATAGGATGGACTTGAGTTGTTACATCCAGGCTTTAAGCTAGTTTAGTCAGTTTACCGTATAGAAAATTCAATTACGTTTATCTTAATGACTCCACAGGATGACCACTTTGCCAAATCAGAGAGCAATCTGATTTCAGGAAATTCAATAACACAAAACCCTCCAGTGGGAATAGACTAGAGCAGGCATAACACTGCAACAACTACAACAACCACTACAACAACCACAACCGGTGGGCACACTATTTTGCAAGCAGGAGCACCTTCGCTGCATCCTGAGTTAATCGCCGCCCAAGACGATTTTGAGACATACGAACAAACCAGGGAGTTTTGTCCTCTTTACCAGAAAAAGAATTGGTGCACAGTACCAGGACACGGAAACTGAAGCAGTGGATGGATATTAGCCTATATTAATTATTTACACCCATCACATCTCAAAATGTTGCAGTGAAGAAGTGTCTTTGAAATGACTGTCAACCACATTTAACAGAAATCTCTTTTTTTGTTAAAGTTGTCATGCTGACAGACCGCTAGACTTCTGGTCAAAAAAACATACAACCCTGAAAAGAACACTTTGAACAAATCTCTAGAGGCCTGAGCAACTTGTTCCAATTTCCCAGTAAAACTTTTATTATGATGCTACACTAGTGTAGAAACTCAGTCATGAGTGCAGCAGTGTCCCAAGTGGAACATCGATTTGACTGCAGTATTTATGTGTCCGACACACGGCACTCATCACATCATGACATATGTGGCTTTGCTAATGCCTGAGCAGGCAGAGTCTAAGATGTACAGGGACACTCGTTCACAATGTGAGACATCACACATTCATTTAAACCAAGGATCTGTTTTTTATCAGGCCATGAGCCAATAGATAGCACTTTCCACTCCAGAATGCTGTACAATTTGAAATGGTTTAATTGACAGAGTTGGAGGTCAATAATCACTGAAAATATTGATTTATTTCGTATAGAATATACATTTAGTAACCATTACGACATTTTTATTTCGTCCAAAAACATTTTAGGGGTCCCTGTGTTTATTTCTTCAAGTTAAATATGACCATTCCAAAAAGTGAAACTCATGAGTGTTTGATGTGCTGATTGGACATCCTTGTTTAAGTTTGATGGCAACATCATGGTGACAGCACTACTTCTTAAGTAAGGAAGTGCTCTCAGTCAAGAAATAGTCTGACAGCTAACTCCCCCATAAAACGACCTACAACAACAGGGGTTGTGGGTCAACACTGTCAGAGGGTTGTTAATTTGTTTGTAGTTTCACTCTTTTGTTTTAACCACAACATTTTCAGCTCATGTGATATGCTCTTCAGTTTGTGTGTTGGATTAAAAAACATAAACATCTATGTTAAAAACTGAGCAAAGCACTGACATATGCTCAGAGAGTTACCAGCTTATTGGATAAACCTATGCAGAGTAAAGTAAGAGCAAGAACCCTGCAACAAGTCCTATTCTTGTGATGTTCATTTCTTGTAGACAATGTGTCACTGAGGGTGTGTTCACCTCTATGATTTTAGGTCACAGTTATCATGGCGTTGTTGGATTCTTTTTTGTAGTGGGTTTCAAAGTCCCCGCAACCCCCCTAAGTGTTTATGTGGTTGGATAGAACGGAGGCGGCAACTTCCTGCTTCTTAGTGTGTCAGCATCTGAATGGAGAAAGAAACCGAACAGTGAGCGGCGGGTGTGAAGTAATTTTATGCTCTGCTTTGTGCTACACACAGCAGCGCCTCATGCACATTCACACATGTACACCGTCACCATGTGTTTCTATTTTATTCTCTGTGTGCGCGTGCGTGTGTGCGTGTGTGTGTGTGTGCGTGCGTGCGTGCGTGTGTGTGTGATAGCCTCCTGCTTTACTCTCTGTCTCTCTGGGTCTGTATGAGAACCAGCCGCTGCGGACGAAGCTCACTACAGCCTCATTCATTAGAGTCATCATTTGACTTACGATCTGCCCTCTGTCTGGCAACTCCCGAGACCTTAGTTGTCTTACAATTGCACACACTCACACAGACATACATTGACATACACAACAGCCCCCTGTCCCACCCCCGCTCTCCAACTCATACTGGAAGACCCCTATGCCTTTGATTCTGTGTATTTGTCTGCCTTTTTATGTTGTATTTCTTTTTTCCACTGTTCCAGCTTCTCTTAAAGTCCCAATATTAAAAGAAACCACCTCTCATTCCGGTGCCAAAAAAACCTCAAAATAAACTTTGGCAGGCCTTTCCATCCTAAGCGCCCACATAATCAATCATAACCGGGGCGTACAAATTCATCAGCTTGGATCCATTTTGCCGTAGTTAGAGATCAAAAGGTTGTGAGTTGACTATAGGAAGTCCAGGTACTAACCCAGACTAATTTATCTAACATGGGAGAGATTTAGACCCCTGAGGAGACGGGGACATGGTTTTTCTCCATCACGTCGAATATCCTCGATGGGGCTCGAGGGCACTTAGTGTTGCCGCAGCATATCCTGTACACCGTTTAACATTCCATTGATCAGATTAATTGCAGTTGATTGTGTCCTGTGTGAGGAAGCCTGTGAAAGTACACATTTAACTGAAATAATTTATAAGATACAGCAGTAACAAGACAAGACTTTTTTTTTTTTTTTCCTGTTTTAGGCCTTTGGTTACGAGGTGAAATCCAAGCTGTGTTATTTCTGTTTG
>OMLP01035656.1:0-19083 GCA_900302685.1 Spondyliosoma cantharus
CTGTCAATAAATCGTCCAAAAGTGCATATTTTCTTCTTACATCTTCGTAATGAAAGCCTGTACTCACAATAACTGAGTCAATGTGGAAACGTTAATCTTTCTGGCAAAAAAACATTAAGGTTGAGTAAAACTGAACAGGGCTACATGCTGGAACTGTTAGTGCTGCACTTTACTTGTGGAAAAGTTTTGTTAAAAGACTTTAACAAGCTGTGAGGAATTTATATTTATAATATTTCATATAGTGTTTTGTTTCAGAATATTTTATTCATTGAAAAGCTTATTTTATATATATTTTGTTTATTTGAGAATAATTTATTAACTTATTACCAGGCAGCACTTTACAACAGTATTCTATTTTTTTAAATTTTATTTTCGTATTTTCTATGTTACAATAAATTGTTGGTTTACAAAAGTTCTGAATACACAACAAGCAAATTTATGTTTTGCATTTTGTTCCCATACTGTACTGAAAACGAACCGAACCGTGACCTCAAAACCGAGGTACGTATCGAACCCTGATTTTTGTGTATCGTTACACCCCTAGAACCAACAGATCCATAGAGGATGCCGTATCCACTGCCCTCCACTCAGCCTTCACACAGCTGGAAAATGCTGTTTTTAACTTCATCTCAGCATTCAATACAATCTCACCCATGAAGCTGATTGGACAACTAAAGACTCTGAGCTCCAGTACAACACTCTGCAATGTGATACTGGACTTCCTCACAAATAGGCCCCAGACAGCTCAGATTGGCTGTCACACCTCTTCTGCTTTAGTGCTCAACACTGGAGCCCCCCCCCGAGGGCTGTGTGGTAAATCTCATCCTGTTCACGCTATACTTCCATAACCGCACTCCCAGACTTGTACTGTTTTGATGACAGCATAGAAAAAAAAAAAAAAATATATATATGTATTATATGTAGAGCTGCACAATATATCATTTGAACATCGATTCGTCATCACATTCGTATGCGCAATAGTCACATCGCTGAGCCTGCGATATAGGAGGCAAATGAACTCATCTAATTTCCAGTGTACTTGACACACAGCGATCCATCAATCACATTAGTTCTTATTCAGTGTGCCAATGCAGACCACACCCCTGTACATGGAGTGAGTCGCTGGTAACAACATTGAAAAATGTGCAACGAACAAGCGAAAATGCCGAAAAACAAAGACTTGGTGGCAGAAGGATGATATTGACCAAACGCGTGTTCTGTGTCGACAGTGCCTTGCATCTGTTGCCACAACGAGAGGTAACACAACTAATCAGTTACATCGGTACCACACAGCTCAGCACGACGAATGCTTTAGGGCTGCTCTTATTTAATTAATTAATTTATTTTAATATTGTTTGTTAAAGAGTGTTTATTTATTTTCTACTATTTACAAAACAAGGGGTTGTGGACCACTCAGGAATCTGATGTAGAGCTGCTCTTATTATTATTATTATTTTAAAATTTTCATTTTTGATAAAAAGAAAGATGTTTAGTTTTGCTGTAAAAGATTTCAGTTGTTGAATAAAAGGTTGAATAACCTGTTTATCACTCATTGTTAGTTACTTAATGTAATCATGAAGCTAGAATGTTCCATTTTAAGATGGAGAGCTCAAAAGGTTCAAAGGTTTGTTTATTGTCATTCAATTCACATTTGCACATGATAGAATGAAACACGTACTCAGGTCCCAGCACAATAAAAGCTAGCAATAAAAGACGACAATAAGAATATCTCTTAAACAGACAGAAGCCATACTCCTAACATTCACAAAAAGAGGTAAGATCAGTGCAGGTTAATTGCCCACAAGATAGCAGCAGTGCAGCATAACATAAAGTGCTATTCAGGTCATCTGATGAACATCCCTGTATTGTTTCAGATCGCAATATATATCGCAGGGTTAAAAAAAATGCCAATGTCAGTTTTTTCCAATATCGTGCAGCCCTAATTATATGTCAATTGATGTGACCAAACTTGAGTCAAAACCTGTGAATCAAGTTTTTTTGTTTGAGCCCAGACTGCCCGTCGGGTACTGTATATGCTCTAGTTCAGTCGCTCATCGCCTTGTTTTCAGCTGCAACTGATTTCAGTGAGGAAGCTCTGATAAAGACACTGTGCAATACATGTCTAACATCAAACAGCAGACAGACCACTTCAGGAAGTTGCTGGTGATCACAGTGAAGCACTGAGCAGCCAGATATGTCTCTCAGGAGGTGGGGGAAACCAAAACAGATCTAAAAAAAGTTTGAATATTGGTCATACAATACATTGGTCAGGGTAAGAGTTAGATGCTGCTAAGCAACATTTTGTTGAAACATTCAAGATATCAACTTGTTAAGATGTCAATTTCGTGTTTAAGGCTGGTGGAGCTTCCCTTATGGGACCAAAAACAGTTAATGCAGGTTTAAGTATAAGGACTACACACATTTAACATCAAAATTGACAGGACTTGACATTTTGCACTTCCATGTGGTGCAGCTGATTCAGTGATTCGCTAGGAAGCCAACAAAGCTATGTTTGAAGTGCACTTTTCAAACTCTTGATAGTTGTTTGGTAGCTCCTGATGTGTTCATGATTGTACAGAAGAGGGTAGACGTTAGCCGGAAAAATAATGTGGGTTACGATGTCAGTCTCTTCGTATACTGCGTAGTGGGGCTGCTGTCTGGCTGTTACTGTGTCACTGTCACTGTCAGTCACTAATGTAACTGAGGTTGTTAGTGCTCTAGTATCTGTGCGCAAAGAATTTACCCACATAGAGGTCGACAGTGGCGCTCTGACTACATAGATTAGAATAGATTGTTTCCAACGTGTATGGAGCATTCATTTTCCACCTTTGAATACTGATTTTCTTCTACAACATGTAATTCACAGAGCAGATCTTTATGCCGCAGCAGAGAAGAAACATGCAATTTAATTCCCGTTGGCCTTTAAAGCACTGTAGCTGTCCAGTTCCCAGTGCTCCCAGTGTTCACTGCACTGCAGCAGCTATAGCAGCGAGCTATCCCTGGGAGATGTGTCATTTAGGTAGAAGCAGCGGGCTGCGCTCAGCTAAACGACGGCTCCGGCCATTAGCAGGGCCTAATTAAGACACACTAATTACGGGTGATGGAGTGAGTGCTTTGTGAGGCCGTCTCTAAATAAATAATGAATACATAATCACTGTGCTTAAACAAGCCGCTTGAGCTTAAACAGTCACAGGCCCCCGGGCCTTGTGGGTAAAGCGCGGAGCAAAGGAGGGAGAGGAGGAGAGCTGCAGCAATGCATCATGGGAGCTGTCAAGGGGGAGGCAAAAAAAATTAATATGGTTTAAAATATTCACTACCTGCGCCGGAGCGTCGGGTGGGAGGTGCCCAGGGGAGATTTCAACTATGATGAGGTTGTGATGTTTTTTTTTCTTGAACACCATTGTGTAATACCCGCTGTGGTCCTCGCTCTTTGTAATTATACAACAGCAACACACCAGCAACAGCCAGCAACTCTTCTATCCAGTGCAATTAAACCTGAACAGGCCTGTTTTTCATTAGGCTACAGCTGTAATGATTAATCGATTTGTTGTCAGCTATTTAGAAAAACTTCATTTGTGCACATTTTTTTTTATGGACGGAAAATATAAACTCTCTGATTTCTGCTCGCTTAAATGTCAATATTTCCTGTTTTCTTTACTTCTCTGTGCCCGTAATCTTTGGGATGTAGACAAAACAGAGACATTAGAGGACGTCATCCATTTTCTGATACTCTGCAGATCAAAACCTATTTGGTTAATTGAGAAAATAATCTTCCTGCCTGTGTTACTCTGGTGTTTTTGTGTATCTGATGTTTTGTCTTTCAGTCTGCTGAACTTTTTTTTCTGTCTAGTCCATTTTTTTGTCTACCACTCTGACAAGCTTCCAATCAATGTAAATGAGGTCTGAGGGAACAAATTGTTTGTCTGGCCCCGTTCGCCTCTCCGTCCTGGTCGATATGCCGGCGTGACCTCGGGGCTACTCACTCCTCTGCGCACTGCCTTCAAAGTTTTTCCCCTTGAACTCTCCAGCTATCCACCTCCTCCCATCCTCCGTGTCCACCTTCTATTTGTTGCTCTTCATCCCATTTTTACACCGAATCATAAATCACTTCTTTTCAACCCCCCCCTTCCCCATATCTTAACTTCCTCTCATCTACCATCCTACCATAATTAAATATCCTTTCTTCACTTCTCAACTGTCTTTTTTTTGTACATATTGTCTTCAAACCTAGCTTTTCTCCTTCTACCCTCACTTTTCTTCCTTCTTCTCTTAAAAGGTTGTAAAAACTCATTGAATATTTAATTAGAGAAACAAAGACTATGGGAGCTCTGATGAAAAGGTGCTGTTTCGCTCACAGAACAGTTTCCCTCCTTAGATCATTTCTTTTTATGAGAGTATCACTTCGGAAAGGAGTAGCACGCTGGTAAACGATCACGACTTGAGAAAATGAGAGTTTTTTTCCTCCCAATAAAGCGTCAATTTACAGTGTAGGTGTATTGCACCAGGGCTCCCTGATGGTGCTCTTGAACATAACCCTCCAGGAGTGTGTAGGAGTCACAAATCTAAACGGCATCATTAACACCAAACATGAAAATCTTTTATCTCTCTCTCCTTGTCCTTAAAGAACATTGTCGATGCTGAAGTAGCCTCGGTGTGATTCGGCACAGCTGATTAAAAGTGCTCACGAGAACATTAGACTGCAGATGAATTGAAAGACGAAGGGGAGAGGTGTCCGTCCGCAGCATCCGATCGAACGCCCCTCTTTCTTGAGAAGGCCGTAGCGTCCTTTTTGAGCGGCTATCAAGAGGCCACCCGAGGACGGCAGAGATGGCCATTAGATATGGAACTGACAGTGGCAGTGACAGAAAAATTTAACTGGTGGCCAAACCCCTAAAAAGCTCAGAGGGGGCTTAAAAGAAGAAGATAATGAGCTGAAAATAGGGGAAATTCAAAGGCTGCCTCTCTATTCTTCTTATAGGAACAGTTCAGCAATTCAGTCAATAAAACACGCAAAACAGGAGCGGATGTTCACAGATGTCAGGTCCAATTATTTCATGCAGCGGATACCGCTCCTAAAAAAAAATCTCTACAGTCTCGGTGCCCACTTTCCTAAAAGCATCTTAAAGCTGTGATGATCATAAAGCCCTTTATACGACTAAAAGCACCGTAAAGACGCTCTCAAGACTCGTAGATAGCAAGTTCCTCCGGCTCACTTATCTTTCGGATTGCCGCATTATTTATTCAATCTGTTTTGTTTATCTCAGTAAGTCAATTAACCGATACATTTGTCGAGACCACTGTGATGTTCTCTGTGTAGAAACCTTTGTTTTATGCAGGATGAGTGAAGATACTTGAAAACAAACAATGAATAAATCAATCTCCCTTAAAGCAAGGGGAAATAGACAATACTCATTATAACTTGCTTTAAAGGGAGATGTCAATAAAATAGTTGATCTACATTGAAAGACGGTAAATTGTGCATAATTATACCTGCTAATTTTAAGCCCTTCTTCATTGATTAAGCAAAAAGGCACACAGAGCAATGATGTCCAGCACAACCTTCACAATGACGACGGCAAACTGATGGACAGAGGTGTAAGCTACTGAATTCTGGAAACATCAGATCAAATGTACACGTCGGATCTTTTTCTGTACGAGCTGAAAGTAGAGGGTTTTTTGTTCACGTATGACGAAGCCTATGCATTCAGTATTAATCATATCTTAATATATTAATCTCATCTTGCCAAAGTGCCACTTTTCCTTATCTTCCCCTCTTCTCATGCATTTTGTCCGCTACGTTTTAAAATAAATGATCCTGCTCAATTCGGGCTGACTGAAAGTGGAGCGTCTAGAAGCTAATTTGTTTGACGCTGACAGTAACATGTGTTGCAAACTGCAAGCTCTGATTGTTCACTTTAAGTTGGGCTGCATTTTCCAGAAGTGATGTCAATACTAATTTTTCTTTTGCATCATTTCTTTCAATTCACGCTTTACATTCTGTGTCTTGTTATCCGGAATGTTTAATGTGATGCCAAAAAAAGAGCTGCGCATTTCAATTTGCTCTCAAGTGCTGTTTTCGGAAAATGCTTGTAAAGATTTAAGAGGAAATCTGTGTTTTAAAACAATTTTCAAGGGAAATGCATTTGGGCAACTTCTCCACACTTAGTGAATGTGACAAAAAAAGTACTTTAAATCCAAACAGAACGGAAAACAAAGTCCCAGTCGAATTTCTCAGTGGCTGAAACCACAACGAGACACACTGTGTTGGCTTTTTTACCACATCATGGAAATTCAGTAACAGGTAAGTGATCAATCACCCAAAAAAAATGGTCACACTCATGTTATCTGTCGATCGAGCACTTGTCTGGGGACAAAAAACAAAACATCCGAGGCTTTAACAGGCATATTACATCTAACTGTGGAACAACCTAATAGCTGTAGCAGCACATTTTTATTCTGGTTTTCTCCGAGTTCAGGGGAAAAAACGTCCATTTCACTGAAAAATAAACCTAATATTCTAGCATTTGCCCATCTCTCACCCAGGCCATGTAAGGAAGAGTGCTAGCCTCGGGCTACACTATTGACTATGTGCGGCATGTTCGGGGCACACATTACAAAGCCGGGCCCTGCGTACATTTATATCCATGACTGAAGTGTATGTGCCCTTCCGCAGCTGTATCCTGCATTATTCATGACGTGTCAGAGTTCTCCACTCGCTGGTGTCTGTCTGTCAGCACTGTGTGTCCCCTGTCCCTCCCCATCCATTCCCCCTGAATGGTAATGACAGGCCACCAATAGCGCACATACACAAAAAGAGCATAACGCAAACAGAAAACACATCAGCACACGTTCGTTATATATAATCAAATGTACACAAAATACTACACACACACCGCACTGAGGCACAAAATGGGGAGGCAGTTGAGCAATCGGCTGACTGTTAGCTTCTCCTCGTGCGTCGATGTGTGTGTATATGCTCATAGGTGTGCGTGTGTGTATCGGCACTGCCTTGAAGAGCTCCTGTTCGGTGTCTTATGACAGGCCGTCAGTCTGCCGCTGCAGCAGCAGAAGTGCTGGAGTCCCCGGGGAGGCCTCTAAAAGCTCACAGGGTTCTGGGGGTGGGGAGCCCAGACTTAGTGAAAGCTTTTCCATGTTCATCCACCCAGCTCCGCTTCTCCTCCTCCTGCAGCACCGACTCCGCCAGCCTCATTCTGCATCCAAATGCAGAAGACAACTCGCTAACCCCTACCCTCTAACCACCCATCCCTTTCCTTGCGTTTCCCATTCCGTTCGCTGCATCTGTCAGTTTTTCCCGACATCTCTGTATCTTCCTTTCCACTTCACCTCCTCTCACCCCCCCTAGTCGTTACCTCCCTTTCCTCTCCTTCCTTGAATTTTGCATCTGTCACTCTCCCCCTACATCTCCATCTCCATCCCTTCTCCCCAAACTATTGCTCCCGGCAAGCTTCCTCCTTCCCATCCTCCCTCCCACCAGTAGAGCAGCATATCCAACAGTACGTTAACCCCCATACATCTGAGCTTCTCCAGTAGACACTTGTCTCACTGGGAGCTCCTGTCATACTGTGAGGAGACAGTGAGAGGGACCCCCCCCCCCTCACACTGAATGACTGCTGAAGTCTCTAAACAGTGCCAGAGGCTTTAGCCCTGCAGCATGGGGGCCCTGATGGTGGAACTGGACTATAAAACCCAACACACACACACGGAAAAAAAACCCGAACACATGATAACGCGAGCTGTCACAAAGCCGACTCGTATGAGATTGGGAGGGAGTCAGATTGTGGGAGGGAAGACGAAGATAGACAAGCACACTGAAGCGGCAGCTGTGGTGACAAACATCTTGTCGCCCGAGGCATGAGGGGCGCGCGGGAGACTCGTCATGCGTGCGAGCGCTTGTTTGTGTGAGCATCCCCGAACCTGGAATTCTAATCACCCCCACTGATGAAAGAGAGGAGAGGAGCCGAAAAACCAGACTGATCCCTGAGCCACCAATCATGCATCCCCTGATTCCTCTCACAGTGTGATTAAGAAATAGACAACTGTATTTAAGGAGAAATGTGTTTGTTAACCAGTTGTTTTCCAGTCACATTCAAAGGGAACGATTTTCAACGGCTGGTTCCCCCAAATAGTAGTTTAGTTTGAGTTTCATGTGGTCACATTTTAAACGTACAGCATGCAATTTCTGCCACTATCAAAGTAGTATTGGACGATAGGAGTTGTTTTCTTCCTTGTTAAGCAATCCCCATTGCCAATAAAAATGCTTGTACATGACTCAGGCTGAAATGTTCACAGATGAGGTAATGTTTTAAGATTTTATTCATGTTATGTTTAGTCTTGTTCGCTGACTTTCTTCCTCACTCTCTGACTCTCCTAGAAGGTACCTTGACAGGTGACAAAATTAAATTCACTGTTACCTTAAACGAAATTTCAGATTTCTCTGTTTTTTGAACATTTGGGATAATGTAAGAACACAACTCAACAACAACAACTCGACATATAATGAGTACTGGGTACCGTGTTGGAGGCGGAGCCCTGTTCGCGTTGTGTGGCCCATAGAGTGTGTGCAGTGGAGACCTCCAGGCCTCTGGGTGTAGCTTCATATTCAACATATAGACTTGACAGTGATATTAATCTTCGAAAGCGATTAAGTGTATTCCCCTAAAATGATGATCTACTCTAAAATCTGTCCTATTTACTCCGGCAAACCAAATGAAAATGCTTTCACTACTTTCTGAAGGAAACTAGGCCCCATAAAATCTATTACGGTTTATTCAGAGTAACAGACATTCATTCTGATAATTGCTGGTGACTTTTAACTCTTCAATACCCATTCCTCTTTGGAAACATCTGCCAAAATCAAATGAAATTGACTATTTTTTGATCATAGAGATTTCAAGGATTTCACACGTTGTGCTGCAGGACTACATTGCTGTGAAGTAGAGGCTCGCCCCTTTGTTTAAAAAAAACATTGCTGTTGTATGATCTGCCTTTCTTGGTCACTGACCACTATAACAGAAAAGACAATAGTCTCATCTACGGCTACATTTGAGCCACATGAGGTTAAATGGATTTTTTTCCCCAATGAAGTGAGCAATAGAACATTCAATTCACCTTCGTTAAATTGGGGTGAAGGCAGAAATTCAAAAAAACCTGGATGGATTAAACCAAAAGTATTTACTTAGCTAGACACCAGTGCGGTTTCATTTATCTGTGTGCTCTGTGAATTTCAAATAGAGATATCAAAAATATGGAAAAGCAATGGTCCTGCTGCACGAGCAGGCGATCAACGTCTACAAAAAGGGAAGGCGCGCTCTCAAGGTAAAGAAAAGGTCAAGAAAATCTATATGCACATGTGTCTTCGTTTCCATTGCCTGTGACACAGAGTTCAATCAGTGCGTATTGACTACTGGAGTAACAACCTCGTATGCTTCTTCTGTAGTTGTCTTACGAATGATGCGTAACATGGCTTGCGAATAATTGTAGTTTCACTCACCTGTAAATGTGTCTTTTAACATTTTATTTGAGACATCTAATTTATGTCTATGGTCGGTGGTTGGGGCCAGGATTGCTTGGCTATGAGCTGCTGCTTCGTACATGTGCAGAAATTGTGTTTGCTCCTGCTTTATTCTTGTACTGATGTTTTGCTGTTATATTTGCGATGTCTTGTGAATTCTTGTTTTCTTGCTGTCTTTATGGTGTGTCGTTGTCTTAGTTCTGTAAATGTTATCACCTTTAAGGTTTCAAAACATCTTGCCAAAGTACTACAGTTTAAAATTCGTCAGATTGCTAATACTGACACAGAAATGATTGAAATAAAAAAAATGAATTTGACTTCATACAGCCACTATGTTAAAGTCTAACTTTTTTACTTTAACGATGCAATGTGCTTTAACTTCCTAAATTATTCCCTTTTTCGGTCCACAGTGAGCTGAAGCCCAACCTTGATATGATTCATCTGTTGAAAATAAAAGTGTTTTAGGGAAAAAGTTAACTCTTAACTTTTCCTGCAAAACTACTTGTACTGCACATCTCTGCTTTTAAGATACGGAGTGATAAATGGAATCACCTTGGACAAGGCTGCCGTACAAGATTTTCTCCTTTGATGGACTGTGCTGCAACAGTTCTTTCGACGCACAAAGGAGTGTTAAGGTTAGAGGGGGAGACAAAAAGAGAGAGGGAGGGATCTAAAACACTATAGGAGGTAATGAAATGTGTGATTGCCTGGACCGTGCCATTACTAAGAGGTCCTCAGAACCCTCTCTCCTGCAAAAATGGGGAGGAGGATAAGTCATTATGGTTAGTGTGTGTTAACACATTCTCGATAGGCCACATACACACACACACACACACACACACACACACATTCTCTCTCTCTCCCTTTCCTCAGCATCTCTGAGCAGCACCACGAGGAAATTCATTTACTTTAAGACGGGCAGTAAAAAGGACGCCTCGTAAAAAAAAGAAAAAAAAAAAGAAAAGGTCCTTTATGTGCAATCAATACCTGAACCAATGAGCAAGCAGAGAGGCTCAGTTTGCTTCACTCAAACACAAGCGCACACACTGAGAGAAGTGTCATGACTTGACTTTCTATTAGCTCAGCCTCTTGTCTCCTGAAGGACACTCCGGGAAAGGTTGAGACGGGTTATGAGAAAAGTGTGTCTCCTATAGGTTACACATACGGAGCTTCTGGCCCAGCCACCGCGATTACAGTCTGTCTTGGCTACCTTAAATAACCGGCACTGCAGGGGAAAACATGCTGAAATAGCATCCAAAGCTCAGAGTCTTATCACAACATTGTGTTTGACATATTTCCATGTAAGAGATATGGTCTCCGCTATAAACACAGGCGGACTTAATACTCGGTTAAGCTATCGCACCCTATCGGATATTGTGCATCAGGAGTTTATGCGGCTGTAATTTGGATGTGGCACGGAGCCTGTGAGTGGGAGCGCCACGCTGATTAATATGGGCTGTGATATGGGGTAATTCCCATACTGCTGCAACTGCAGTTCAAATCCTCCATTGGGCCATTGGAAGAGGTACAAGCTCATTATTCACCGTGGAGAGCAGACCCGCACGGACACATACACACACACACACACACAGAGGTACACAAACACACAGATACACAAACACGCAGCGGAGTGAAAACATCTCGGCATTTACAGATCGGCTGTTTTGTCGGGGTCAGGGCAAAAAAAACAAAAAAAATCTCTAAAGTAAGAATTCTCACCACCTTTTAAAGAAGAGCCGGGATATGCCAGGATAACAAAAAACAAAAAACTTTTATCTACGGTACCTTTCTACGGAAATCTCCCCTCATCTCTCTGTTTGTCCTTTACTGTTAGATCTGAGGAGAGTAAAGCGCTACATGTCACCTCTCCCTTCCTGTTTCTCCTTCCCCTAAATTCTTCCTTGAGCTATTTCTGAGGCGAGAAAATGTAGGAGTGGAACCGAAAATTGAACTCTTACCTGTCTCGCATCTCTTCCCGGTAAATCCTTGCTGGCAAACGCAGTTGTTAGGTGAGACGCAGGTTCCGCCGTTCTGGCACAATCCGTCACACATAGCTAGAGGTAGACCAGAGGAGAAGAGCCATTACTCACCAAGATTAACGAGCATTAACTATGTAATTAGACCAGCAGCAGCATATGTATTTGCATACAGAATAAGAGCTAATTTGGTGATGTGATTCATTACTGGCTCTCACGGTATTATTTCGAGTGATTAATGGATCTCGCCAAGGTTAATTCAGAAATGTTCATTATCCATGCGTACGCTGTTAGTTAATGTGTCCCCAAAACACAGAGAAGTCATTGAAGTTGACGGAATGCAATGGAAATAAATGAAATGTGTGTGCAAATCTGCGTCACAAGAATAGAGAATTGAGAACAAAAGAGGCCCCAGTCCAATAGCAATACAGCGCAGTGCTTTAGGGCCCCTCGAATCCCAATAGGACTGCGATATCATGACTCTTAGACGAATTTGGGTCAACTATACAACCAAAATCATCTTTCCTCAAATCCTCCAAACCCAGGAAAACCCAGATGACACCGCTATTATGTCATCGGGGTTATTTTTGGAGCTGTAACGATTAGTTGATTAATAAGTGAGTTGACAAAGATAATCAGCAAATATTCTGGTATCTGATTAGTCCATTTTTGTTTTTCACTTGCTTCTATCTTATTCCACAGAAAACTGAATTATTTGGCCTTTCGATTGGGGAAAAGAAGCAACTGGCTTTGCAAAATTGTGATGGGCATTTCAATATTTTCTCATATTCCTCGTAGGGGGAGGACAGTCATGAGTTACCGAGCAAACACATGATAACAGTGACTACTGATGGAATATAGAGCTGTTTGACAAATAACGCTTACAGCTCCTCCACAGCCACAGAAGACATTATAAAACCACAGGATGTGTTGACCTCTCGATGATGACTTAACTGATCCTCATGAGTGAAATCACCGCAGTCCCCCCTTTAAATAGATTTCTAATCAAGGGATTGATTAACCAGGTAAGGTCAAGTCAATTTTCTAGTAAGAGCATAGAGTACAAATAGAACAGCAGACAAAGAGAAACACTCATTAAACCTGGGTCACAGAAGGCTTCGCAGCAGGCGCCCGTGAGAGTATAACCACATTACAGCTTACATGGTGGTAATATGGAACAGCAGCGATGAATGTGAGATGATTGGACTTTGGAGGAGACGCGTGACTCTACCTGAAGAACAGCTCACTATAAAATGTCTGTAAATGGGACATTTTGTAACGACATCTGTGAATTAGAGTGAATTTTGTTTGATTGATTAGTCTTTCAAAACAGATTACAGAGTAATATTCACGACGAGTGTTCCTTAAGTGGATGGGAAGGTAGCCCACTGATGTTACAAAACCTAAATTGCGTATTAACATATTGTCTGATAAAAAAGAATTAAAAAGATACTGTGTACAGAGTTTTGTGAAGCAGAATTTAATTAAATGTTCAAGTGCATTACAGTTGTTTTAATGGTCTCCCTGAAGAGAGAGAAGACTGTTTGAAGATGAAGTCGGTTTCATACTTTATTGCTCAGTATATGATAATTTAAGGACTTTCATACAGAGAAATTACTGTGGGGACGGGGGGAAACGAAGCCCCTCTTCTTTGGAAGAACAGAGTTGTCCCCCTCAATAGTCTATATAATTGTGAAACATACAATTCAAATAATAAAATAATAATACGCATTGAAAGCACTTGTGCTTTTTCTAGGCTCAAAACAATGTGTCTTTAAGTTTTTAAATATTGGGTCCCCCCCTTCATATGCCTCACAGTGGTTTGGTCCACTGTCTACCAATCCCTCACCTTCACACGTGTCACATCCACGCTGCTAACAGAGTCTGACGGACAGTCTCCTGGAGTGTGTTGTTGGTGGTGACTGACCGTTAGTAAGTAGCTACGTTGCAAAAGTTAATTTGTGTCTGACACTTTCATTTACTTCTCCCACCCAGCAGAAGAAAACACATTTACACTTATAACTTGGCTGCATTTTCTTGGGTCCATCGCCTCAGATTGAATCTTTTGCATCGCTGCAACAGTGGTACTTAGCAGCTGTGTCTAAAGATGCTGGTTACCATAAAATGATTTACCTTTCAATTATCCAGCACAGTTAAATAGTAGTTCCCGTAGTTTCAGTGTTTCTGTATATATGTTTAATACAACAGTGCACTTGGGACCCGCTTTGCTATCTCCTTCAGGGACTGCTCTTGAGGAACTTTTTGGTTTATGGTTCCTCCAAACAGTGCTATGACATATCCACATATCTTGTGTTAGATATTATCTGTGGAACCTTTGACAGAGGAACAATTCTGTATTTGTTATTATGAGCAGTTATTGTGAAAGTTATTTACAACACTGATTCCAGGAAAGTTGTGAGCCTGTGTTAAACATAAATAAATATAAAATGCAACGGTTTGCAAATCCTCTTTGTCCTGTACTCACTTGAAAACAAAGGACAAAGACAATTTGAGACACATAGACAATATCTGGCCTCGTCAACTTGATTCGTATAAATAAATGCTGACTGAATTTGATAACAGTACATTTGGGACAGTGCTAACAAAAGACTGGGCAAGTTGTGCAATGCTCCAAAAAGACCTTTTTGGAACATTCCACAGGTAAACAGGTTACCTGTTGGTAATGGGTGATAGTATCATGACATCATGAGTATGAGAGGGGCGTCCGTGAAAGGATGTTACTAGGTGTCTGCAAAACACAGGTTTGCAAACTCCAACATTGTGTTTTTACTTTTCATTTTACATATCCAAACTTATTTTGGCCAACTTTTTTTGTGGGGTTGTAAGAAGATGCTTCACGTCTGACAAATGTTTCACAACTCTATGTGCATGACACAGTGGCTAACATAACTAACATGGAAGTGCTCACCTTTGCAGACTGTCCCATTGCCAGTGTAGCCCGGCTTACAGGAGCAGCTGTGGCCTCCGACCATGTTAAAGCACAGGGCGTTCTCATCACAGTTGTGGAGCCCACTAAGGCACTCGTCATGCTCTGAAAACAAAAGAAAAACACATCAGATGTCACTGCAAGCCAGCTTTATAGACTCATATACATTTTTATTACACAGGCGCAAGAAACAAGCAGCAGCGACAGAACAGCTCAGACATTATCATGCCCACATCTGCAAACATCCCAGCTACTATCAAGAAAACAACGTGTCGATTAAAGAAAATCAGATGTTTCCTTTTCCTTGTGAACACGAGGACGAATGATGGCATCCAGCTGGTCATTTCTTTTACTTACCATTAAAAAATAGAGATCTGAGATTCAGTCTCGGATTGAACGACTTGATAGCTAGACAGCTGCGAGTCCACTAATAAGACATCAGTGACAAACAGCCGGTTGGAGGACGAGCTGATTGTCCATCTCCCATCATGATCTGTCACGTGAAATTGTTTCAGATGTTTTGCTGTGATTTGTTGTTCTTTCTTGGCAAAATATGACGGATGGGATAGCCTCGGAGTTTTATAATAACTGAAAATAAGCTCACCCCATTTACATACACATGTTTACATTAACAAGGTGCTGCCCGGTGTCGTGTTCTGCATTCATAAGCCACAGGCGCCTTGTTTGAGTGTTATAAATTGGCACAACTGCCCGTTAAGTACCAAGAGAAATATCTTCTGTAAGTTTCACACAAGCATTAGTGAAATGTCCCCTCAGAACCATCACTGCTGCTGCTGCTGCTGCTGCTTCTGTGGAGTTAGTGATATGGTTTGTTATGAATATCCCACTGACAAGCTTGACTAATGGCTACAGCCCATGACAACAAACTGTATCCAACTGGCAAACAAATCTCTTCCCCTCTATCTGTAGAGCAGACTGAGGCAGCAAAATAAAATGTAATAAAGGCCTGGGGAATGATCTGAAGCTATTGTAATGATATCACATGAAAAAAAAAAAAAAAACAGCACAAATTTAGTGTTTAGTAGAGCAGAAAAAAGGTTTGAACAGCTGTCGCATGAGTATAATAGGACAGAGGTCTTCTCATATACAGTGCAATCAAGATAGAGCGACGGAGAGACAAGTTACTAAAAATAACAGAATTAAAATATTATGTTAGTGGTGTAAAAATAATTTAAATTATGTTAATGGACCCATAAAGTCAGATACTATCTACTGTAAGCCCCCGCGGGCACATTTATGGAAGTAATCAAAAGTGTTTTTTTTTATCCATGAAGTACATTTTTATGTGTCTCCATGGAGCAATGTGTTTCTAACCGAACTAAAAGTGTTTAGAGTCTTTATTTTGCTATTTTAATAACCTCATGCCGGGTGAATAATTCAACCCAAGTCATAACATTAGTAGACAATCAAGGCTACGGGCTACCAATGGTGGATAAAAACTCATTTTTAAAGTCGTCTTCTTGTCATAACACAGCCCTTGACTTGTCTCACCTTTATAAAAGGACCAATTTTTGTACCTTTTCTACAGAAGGGAACATAATAAATAGGCCTCTTCAGAAATTAAATGCTGCAAATGAGACAATTTGAAACTGCAGGGGAGAAGTGTTTTTTTTACAATCAGATATGTTTCTGCTGTGAGCTCAGATGAATGTGATGTCTGTGGAGGCCGCTGGCTCTGAAATAACACGATGTTTAGCTGTCTCAAAGGTGCAAGATATGACTAGTTTATGGGCTATGCCAGACACCACAGCTAACTCTTTGAATAACTCTCCAGTTTAGTCTAAACAAACCCTTTGCACTAATGATAAATGTCTATCCCCTATAAACTGTCAGTCATTGCACTGTGCTGACATATTGAACCCCTTCCAGTCTTCTCCTCTGGGAGCCTCGATGTTTGTTTACATGGTGAGATGTTTTCATTTTCCAACCCCTGCTGCAAGATACCCTTACTGCAAAATCAATTGAACATCTCACATACTGCTGGCATAGGACTAAAACTAAAACAGTAAAAGAATTGTGGACCATGTAAGAACCTGCCCCTGCTGTACGAGCAGGCATTTGAATGCACACCCTTCATCTGCCCCTGAACGCAAAGGCAGATCTTTATCCCTCCGAGACGCACAAAAGAAGAATACTCATCTATCGTCTTTTTGGAGATTCACATAAATATTGCTTTCTGATAAGCGCTTGCTTACCAGGCACTGCATCGACTAGAGCGCGGGAAACTTTATGGACTTGCTTTAACCTTCTGAAATCGTCTTTTTCCAAATTTAACAAGTCTGTATCCCACCGTGACCCAAAAGGAAGCAAAACAAAATAACGATCCGTCTTCTGGCGAGAGAGTTCCCTCTCCAACTTCAGAGTTTGCAGAACATTCGGTAATTTAGCCAAACAACTTTTTTTTCATTTTGTATTATCATGTTTATAGTGACGCGAGAACTTTCAAAGGCTGCTGAAAGGACAAGCAGTCAACTAAATCTCTCAGAAAAGGTTAAGACTCTTAGAAAACAAAGAGACTCCAGTGCTAATCTGGGGGCAATAGTTTGCTTCAAGAAATTCTAGTGAACTTCTGGGCCACACTGAGCCTGGCCAGGGACGGAAACAAATGTATTTCGCTCTGCTGCTTCCTCACTCACATTAAGCAGATCTTGGGATCCTTCCTCAGCCACAGAGATGCAATATTTTTGTGTGTGGAACCTGCTTATTGGTATTTTCCCACATTGTGCAGTGTTTAAAATGCACAGCAATTGTGAAAGACAGTGAGGTGTGAGGATTTGAAAGATGGCACCTGGAGAGTGAGAGGATCAGAAATGTGAACGCTTGTTGCGGGAGACCTGAGCCGCGTCATCCATTTCCCTGCCATCATCCAATCCATTATATCTCCTGAACAGACCGTGGGCTCATCCAAATTGAAAGTGACATTGTGATGAGCTCCATCGAGGGGTATGATGTATGCGTGCATGTGTGTGTGAGATGGATTGAAGGGCACTTAGAAGGGCCGGCCGCTCCGCTCTTGATGCTACATCACACACACACCTGCTGTTGGGCAGAATTAAAGTCCGCTCATAGGCATATAAAAACAGTAATACGAGCACACGAGGGATAAAAGAGAATACGTTTTTTTTTTTCTCTCAAGGTCACATCTGCCCGAGCAGAGAACAGGCAGCCGCCTGTCCGATCACACAGAGCCGCCACATGCTTCATGCATGTGTGTGTGTGTGTGTGTGTGTGTGCATGCTGGGTGTTTATTATCACCATGACCCCTTGAGTTTAGTACCGGTTACTTGTAAATTGGGTTATTTAGAAAATTTAGGCTTATTACACTACTGCACTCAGTGTTAGAGACTGTAAATTTAATCACCAGCTAAATCTCCAACATGTGTGTACGTGTGCATGTGCGTGTGTGTGTGTGTGTGTGTGAGAGAGAGAGAGAGAGAGAGAGAGAGATAGGTATTTCCTCGCTGACTGCTCCTGCTCGGGCTGTAGACAGATAAACAATCAATTATGTACAGCCTGTCACTCGGGATCTCTCTCAAGCCGGCCGTTTCTCCTCCCGCTTGACTCCCTCCACCTTTTTTGCCAAAACAACACCAGCCCCCTGCAAGGTCTGACCTCAGGCTGCTCTCCTCAAAACACCGTAGCCTCGACTTAAACTTTGCATTTACCAGGCCTGAGAGGAGGGTGATCTCATGATACATATGTCGGCCGGGATTCGTCTGCAGGGGTCACAAACGGGATGCAAAAAAAAACGAAACCCAAAGAGCGAGCCAGTAGTGACACACTGCAGCACAGACTGTTTGTTGGACAAATGTTTACTTAAAGCCAGTATAAATGCTTTATTTATACCTCGAATGTGCTCCATATAGTAG
Organism: Spondyliosoma cantharus; assembly: GCA_900302685.1. Lineage (NCBI taxonomy): Eukaryota > Metazoa > Chordata > Actinopteri > Spariformes > Sparidae > Spondyliosoma > Spondyliosoma cantharus. Next base: position 18,346 of record OMLP01035656.1, read on the forward strand.
ATTAATTTCCTCAAAGTTTTAAAGGAGCATTGTTTAACAACAGCAAATTATAAACACCTTAATATGGATGATTATTGTATGCAAAAAACAAAAATGTTGGATGTCAGGAAGAGCGGCATTGTTCTTCCCGCACATACACAAGAGTAACAGAGGACGACAAAGGGATGTGGAACCACATCTTTCGGACATATTTACACCTGCAGGAACTGATTTTTTTTGGGGGGCAGCGTTTGACACATTATCACTGTTTTTTAGTATCTGTTCTGAGTTATCCAATCACAACCAAGCAGCTTTGATTCACACATGCTTCTTGAGTGACCTCTTGCGATCAGATCTCACTTCCCTGCTCTATATGCAAATATACACCTACTTCACTGGAACAGGCCAATTAAACATTTTCAAGGCCCAAATAGTTAAGAATGTGTTGTAGGCAGTGTTAACGAAGTTTATAAAATTTTGCATCTTTTCAAGGGAGACTAACCCCGAATTTCCACTGGATACGGGTCCGCTGCCTTACGGCTGCGATCCGGTTTTGCTCCGCCGACCACCATCCGGCAATCCCCACCAGTTGCGTTTTGAGTCCGTTACGTCACAGTCCGGTAGAAAGCTGGCTGAGGTGTTCCCGCGATAATCATATGATCACTCGCGACCGCAGTTATAGGTATGTGTCATAAACACAGCAGTAGGAAGTGTTCCCGACCGAAGGATTAGCAGAAGAGCTTGTGTTTGTCTCTTTTT
>OMLP01035660.1:0-15841 GCA_900302685.1 Spondyliosoma cantharus
TGTCAGCAGCGAGCCCTGCAGCGGGAACAGCGCACACGCCTGCGGATGTCAGACGCCAGCACGGCCAGTACCTACGACTCGGCCTGCTGCCTGGCGAGCCCTCTGGAGGAGGAGGACGAGGACACGATCAGCCGGGTGGGCCTGAGCTCTCCCTGCAGTCAGAAAAGTCTGGAGTTTGATTCAGGCTACTCCGAGGCGTCATGGCAGGATGACGCGGTGGTGCTCAGGAGGACGAGGAACGTGCGGGTGTCATCTTCCGCATGCCTCCGCACAAACAGAGCACCCAGCGGACGTATTCGACCCAAATCCACCTCCGACGCCTGCCTGGAGAGGTGGACGACGTTTGAGGTCAGCGACCCAGAGGACTGGACGAACTCTTTACTGACCAGAGGACGCAACCGCCAGCCTCTGGTTCTGGGGGACAACAGCTTTGCAGACCTCATACAGAACTGGATGGACTTGCCAGAGTGTCCTGAGCCCACTGAGCCGAAGTCAAACCCGAATCGCAGACCGGGACGAGGCTTCTTTGTCAACATGAGGAAGAGACTTGCTGGTTTTTCTAAGAGCGTGGAGGACAGGGTGAAGATGAGATCCACGGACTCTTCTCACGTTAACAGAGCTGCAAATGCTCCAAAGCGGCTGTCCTGCCCGGTCGTGGCGTCGCAGGCCAAAGTCCCTTTTTTCCACCAGTCCCACATGGGCATCAACCAGCTGGACTCAGACTTTTACCACTTTGCAGCTCTCATGAAATCAGGCAGCCGACAGCCAATCATCTGCAAAGATATCATCGGCTATGTCTGACTTGTACAGACTGGACAATCCTCAGAGTCACTTTATTTTTTATATGAATGTTTTTTTTTCAACTTTTATATGCTGTGACTAATAAACGATTCTCATAATTTAAACTCTACTTACTCTTATTTGCAGTGCCCGGGTTTTGCATGTGACACAGGGTATGTGGTCGGTTGATATAATTCTGAGTTCCCAGAACACATTTTTTACTTGAATGAAGCTTCCGTCCGAGTCATCTGAGTTTCATTACAGCTCATTATGGTCAGACAGCTGCTGGATTAGTTAAAAGAGGCCTTTACTGTCTGTGTAGGTTCATTTGTTTTCATTAGAAATGCAATACTCTGGATGTGCACGGTGGAGTCTGTAGCTGCGTGGTTTAGTGTTAAGAAATTAAGATGAATTGAAAACACGATGAGATCCCGTGTGCAGACTTCCAGGATTAACAAGGGCATCTATGTTTGCGAAGTCTGATATCTAGGGACTCGCCGTTCTCCAAAAATGGCTGTTCTTGCTCAACGAAAAGTTGAATCCTTCGGAGAGGCTTTATCCAGGACGATGAAGCAGAATGAATTTACAGGCCAGAAGCAGAGGCTGTATCAACACGGCGCTGTGTGCCCGATGAGGTAATTCCCCATGTGTCCACGCAGACCGAGGTGAGGAGAGGCGAAGCAGCTGGTTGCAGATGGTGCTGAGGTTTACTCTCCCGCTTGCTTCATGAAGCACAACAGCCCCCCTGCCTCATTTAACCCGCTGTGGCCACACGGGTGGTGCCGACTCATCATTGGTTAATGGTACTATTAGTTCTGAGGAGAGCAAAAAAAATAACACAGATACAAAGGGGTGACACACGCGGCGAGATAAGCTCATGAGCACTTCACCTTTGCCTTCACACGTTCGCTTTGTTCATCAATTCAGAGGAGAAATAATAGCGGCGGACGTGATAAAGATAAAGAATTAACCCAAAAGAGATTTCCCATGCTCCCTGCTGCAGCCCGCCTCACCAATCATGTCTCGTATCACGGCCTAAGAAAGAGAGATGGGTCTCACTGGGTGCCTCCTGGTTGAACGTCGCTGCAACACACCGCTGAGCACTCAGCCGGGAGGTGATGAACTCTTATCAGCCTTAACAGTCACACTGCTGGAAGCTTGCAAAAGTGTGGGAGCAGCCACAAGGGAAAAACATAAAATTCCCTGCAAAGAGAACTTGGAACAAAATACTGCAAGTGCTTCTAAGGTTTTCCTGGCTCTGATTTCCCTCATTAGCACATGCTGGTTCCCGGCGGTTTGCATTTGGATATGTGCATCGATACATCACCTTCCCCAGCTGACGGAGAGTCGTTCAGGGAGAGGGGAGGAGAAGAGAAGTGAGAGGATGCAACAAGTCCAACCCATTACTCAACCTCGATCTCAACAGCACAAAGGCCCCAGAACATAGCTCACTGTGTATGTCAGCAGGCAGGAGAGCCTGTCGACTGTGTGAAGGATAAAGAGAAGGAGATGTAAAGCGGTTGCAGTGTCATGCACATTATAAGGAGAAGTCAACCAAGTAGACTAAATCATACACAGCTGTAGCAGACAAACAAGCACATTTACACAACAGTTTTGGAGCTAGTTATTGGAGCCAGTTTGTTGATACAAGTTTAACTATGTATTTGTTGAGTCTATAATTGAAAGTCAATGATGAGGAAAAATCTGAGGACATATGCGAGATGTGTTCAAGCCAGCGAGCATGTATGCTAATGACTGCTGGCACATGCAGCTTGTTGAACCTTTAAGCTTTTAGTCATCAGCTGCAGAAGCACAGGTCAGATTCACCTCCAGTGAGCCAGGAACCAAGGCCTTTGCCGGCCCGGTCGGCGTTTTTACACAGAAGGCGGCATATTGGTGGCCCAAGACAGGCCACCAATATGCCGGAGGGTACACTTATTTCCGGTCCCATTGCTATGTAAACACGAGGCGTAAATGTGCCGGCCTCTGCGTGAGATGGGCGGAGGTGACGATGACGTGCACTGTTGTGCGGGCCACCGCCCGGGAGTTTTTAGACCAGGAAACAGCTGATCACAGCAGTCAGTCCATCACTTCATCCGTGGACGTCAACATGAGCAACTGGAAAGCCGCTGAGATCCAGGAGATGCTAGTGTCCAATGGGGCACAATGTAAAGCTCTTATTTTGAAGACAAATTGTCATTGTCACTGTTTACTGCCCAACTTCGTGCTTCACGTCACGTCACATGTTTACGCCTACCCCAGAGGCAGCCAAGTGGCGGCTTTTGGAAAAGGAGGAATATTACGCCTCGTTTTTAGATAGAGAAGTTTGCAATTTGCTGGCCTTACATTGGAGCAAATGTGCCGCCTTCTCTATGTAAAAAGGGCTATTGTCGCTGGATAGTCAACTCATGGTATATCCACGCAGGATCGTGTGCAATGAAATGCACAGACCAAATGAAATGCAACAGCCACGTCTTTACACTGAACGTAACCATAGACCTGTCTATCTCATGACTTTGCTATCCCAGTCTTTGTTAATGTGTCTCAGACTACCTTTAGCAGGCACAGAGGTAAGTAAGATTGCTCAATAGCAGCGACACCTTTGAAATGACTCGGCTTTCAAACCATAAAGGATAAATGATGGCTGCCACCCACAGTCTGCTTATAATGAGTGGGACTCTTAGTACAAGCAATCATAAACAGTGTTCATGGCTCGAAACCAGTGTGTAAAAAATTTGTGATGGGGTGCTCACGAGATGATCTCGAGCAGATCTGCTGAAGCGTTGCACACTTACAGGGTGGCCCGGTCTAATGTGGTGGACCCACAACACATCTCTGGTTAATTAACCAGTAAACAGAAGGAGAAGATGGGCCATGTGTTGACGTTTGGCAGACTTCTCATCTCTGTGATTCCAGTGTGTTGATAGAAACAAGCTCTAATTAGAACTATAATCAGGATTGTTGCACTGTGGACCTTTAAGCGTATCGTGCTCGACAGTTTCAGACTTCATCTTTGAAAGTCCTTGCCTGAACTCGCACATCAGGCTGTAGGTGAAGGTGTTTGTGCTGCTGAGTGCAGTTAATCTAATCAGTTTTCTGAGATGTCACATGGTTAATTTCTCTGCTCCAAGAGGAGGTAAACTGTGCGAGATCGGCTACAGTGTGTGGAGGTTAATGAGCTCTGTCTCTCTCAAGAAGTGGGGACACAAGAAGTAGGAGGAAGTGGTCTGACGAGGAGGAATCACAATCACACAAAAAAATAAACTGCTTATCTTACTTGCTGCACAGGGGAGAAGATTTTGTGTCTGGGCTTCAAGAAAAACCTTCAGATCTTGTTTCAGATGAGAAAAGGTGATGCTTGTGACAAGACCTAGTGATTTTCTTTGAAAAGAAGACGAAGACAGTAGCTGTTTTTGTTTTTCATGGCCATCACATCTGACAACTGATCACGTAGATCTGTGAATGACTCCACACATTATGAAACACTTTCACTGGGAAGTTAGAGGTTTCTGACATCATCATTTGCTATTTTCCTTGAGGCAACCTGTCATGACGCTTCCAGATAAATCGGGTTTCCGTATGAAAGAGGGATGACTTGAAACCATGAAGAATACGCTATGATGCAGTAAAACACGAGGCCGGATTAATGAGGTATCAGCTGACAGTCAACAAAATGAATATGCAGTAAACGGTTGGTTTAGTTTGGGCTCTGTATGAATTCCGCTGAACTGATTCACCAGCTTGCTTACATAACTCAGAACTACGGAATTGCAGAGAAAGCTCAACTTTATATTCAGTTGTGTCCTTGAGGAAACAGGAAGGTTAATTCAATTGTGTGATGTTTGGCTTCAATATCTGTCACAATGATCGAGGGTCTGCCAGCTGCGCAGATAGAAAAATGCTCCATCACAGATAAAGAGAATTAACTTTCCTTCACTGAAGAGCGAGACTCTGACTGACTGCAGAGACAAGCACAGACACAGGAGGACTGTTCCTGTCAACCTATCAGCTAACAGAGAGTGAGACAGGAAGTGAAGTGTGTGTGTGTGTGTGTGTGTGTGTGTGTGTGTGTGTGTGTGTGTGTGGGGGGGGGGGGTGCAGCCTGCAATCTGGCTAAGAATGGATGTGATTAATGTTTCTTTTTTGTTTTCATTCTTTCTTTTCTGGCAAGCCAGCAAGAATTGAAAAAAATAATTTCCGGAGTCACTGCTGTTCCTATTCCAATTCTCACGTGCCTTAAAGTGGTTATAATGCCAGCCATTTTAAACCTCGGCCCTCATATTTACATGTTTTTGGTGGGTAAATGATTTATACTTGACAAAAGTTTTAGAATCAGTCCGGTAGATCGTCTCAGCTGGCTGAAATGGCTGCATTTTAATCCTGTGGGGCAAGTACAACTGTCAAGTGTTTTTGCTATTGACAAGCTGGGGTTGTTATTCTAAGGCTGAAGATAAACATGCTTTTACCAACTCATTTGGGCAATCCTGATGGTTTGTGGGCATTCTCAGAAATTAACGCTACGTGTCCGTTAGATGCAGTATGCACTTGACCAGTAGGGGGACTGTGGAGCCAGTATTGGGGCGTGACAGGGTCAGGAGTCAGTGAGAACGTCAGCAGCAGCAGGGGCAACAACAGAACAACGAGCTAACGTGTGCCATCGAGTGGTAACCTCCTGTAACACGCGTCGTATAGAAGCAAGTATGTGAACAGCCACGTTCACGACGCTGCCAGTTGTCTACGCAAACGTGTGGTTAAAAAGTGGAATACATTCCCGGCCTGAATGTCTGACAACATAACTGATTCCTTGAGATAGACAGATCAGATCAAGCTGTTGGTTAAAATCCCGTCTGAAATCCCAGGTAAGATGTTGCAGTTGTGGCCTCATCTAGATTGTCAAAATCAGCTAAATAATCAGCTCAGAGAAAGAAAAAGTTCTAGCTAAACTCTTCTCTCCAACTCTTAAGTACGTTTCCACAATCGTCTTCCTGCAGCAAACTCACCTCTGACAAGACTTAAGAGCAGGACTTCTCCTTGAACGATTATTGTGGGTCTGGTTACAAAAAAATATTAGCAAAAATGTCCAGCTCTTTAAAAATTAAAAAAAGTTACTAGTACTTTTGGTGGACGTAAGTGTGACAGTCGTGGTTTGCCCCAATGGATTGCACGGATGCCAGCTAAGGTGATCTCATGGACTGATTCCAATCCTTTGGTAAGTATGAATCATTTACACACCAAACATGTACAAAACAACAAAACATAAGGCCTGGGTTTAAAAATACAGGAATTCACCTTTTAGAAAACCCAGACTTCCACTCCGATCCTCATAGTAGAATTACGGCCATTAAAATACTTCAATAGTATTGTAATTGCTAGCTGACATGTAGTCATTCTTGAGGATTATGACCTTTCAAAACAAATCTGTCAGGTCTGCGGTCTTGCTGCATATTGCACACACACCAACTGTGCAATAAAAATATATATCTAAGAATAAGAGGGGAATCAGGAGATCAGCACACAAGCGTTTAGAAACCACACAGCTGCTTTCTGCCTCTGCTTACTATAAAGGTTCATGGGAATCATAACAGACCAGATGACACAGTCGAAATATCCCAGAGGACTCTGCTTTGGTTCTCATGGTCAGACAGGGCCTCTTGGGTCAGAGCCTACTTCCTGTGTTCAGTACAACACACGGCTTTACAAGCAAACCCACAATCCTGTAGCATAAATAAAACGGCCTCGTTAGGGGTTAAAATAACAGGCTGTTTGGTGCTTATGTCATGATTGGTTGTTCAATTAATGACATAAGCACAACACAGTGTCAGTCCAGGCTCCATTTTTTAAAATGCTCCTACATGCAATGCAAATGCAAAAACAAAAGAAAACTGTAATATTGGCTGTCTGCAAAATCAGCATAGTTTCTACATCAGTTCGTTTGTCTTCACTGCAATAAAATCAATATTAATTACATTCATAAGAATAATCGTATTACTGCTTGCTATGATCCAGTGTGTGTAATCCATATTTATTGCATGATCGCATTTCCATCAGCGTTTTCCTGCAATGAAGCTCAATAACTGTAATATGACAAAGAGCCATTCACTGCAGCCTCGCAGATTTTGTAAGCTTGAATAAACATCCACCTTCTCTGGAATGTGGTGCTATTCTTTGCCATCTACTATTCGCGTTAATTCACTGTACCTGCATGTGAGCGTGGGCCTGCCTGAGCCTGTATCGTGTCACGTCCCAGTTCATCCACTATTTGGCTCGGTTGGTGACACGACCGCGGAGCCTCAGCAGAGCCTGCGGCCTGCTGCCAACGTGACTTCTCCACACTCTGCCTTGGAAACACCAAACACACACACCGCAGAAAAGAGAACGGAAAAAACATTAGCTTCTCTGGAGACAATTAATGGCTTTTCTATTTCTTGTGGAGCCTCATGTTTCAGCGCTCCCATAAAGCAGCAGTTTCCCTCTCTTTGTCTAAAAAAAGACGGAGCCCACAAGGTCCACTTGTAAAAGGCAATTGTTTGAGACAATGGGAGTGAGACTCGGATTTGTTTTTGTTTATGCGAAGATTCAGCTTTATCATCGTGCAGCTCTCTCTCTCACTGTGCCGAACTAAAACTGGTTCGACAATGGCTGAAACAAATACTTTCCAGACAAAGCCCGTGGACGATGCCAAAGCCACATATGGTGACAAACTCCACACATAACTTCAAGCCTCTGCTGCTCGAGGGGCGCGAGCGTGTAAAGTCATCTTCATTCGGAGCGTATTCACAACGACACGGCCCAAAGTGTGTTTATAGTCTCACAGACAAGGCAACAGCCCCGGCTAAGTCAAACACACACTTTCACTGCCAAACACAAATATTCACACTCTCATACACACAAACATTGTCGCATAGTTTACCTTGATACAATAGACACAGAGGGTTACTGTCAATAAACCAGAAAACTCCTCTGAAGAGCTCAGAAAGCAGGAAGAGACTCGCTCAGAATCAAAAAGGCTCATAAGAACACACACAAACCCTCAGCAGCTGTGTTTACAATATTTCACTAATAATCAGAACAACAGACCAATCAGAGTGCCTCATGACCACAGGACAAGCGGAAGAATCATCCTGTCCTGCAGTTTGGCCTCACTTGAACTGTTGGCTACGCTGCCCTCACGACTACCGGAGGTACTGCTGGATCATGGACAGAAGGCTGTATCTGTACGTGTATCTAACGTGGAGCATAAATGAGCTGTAAATGTCCTCCAAAGACATGATGTGGGTCCATCTAGAAAATTATATTAACATGCGGTGCAAATGAATGAATGCATGAAGTGGGGAAAAACATCTCCTGTTGTATTTTAAGCAGATTAGATGCTTCACAGTGGGTGGAAACACTTTGCATACGTCAGAAAAGTTAAATTCTTTTTAAATGCCTCAGGGCGTCTTACCAGATTTCCTTATTTGGTGTCCATGTAAACAGTTTGGTTGGAATCTCTAATCAGAAGTTAATGTCCTCTGATTTAATGGAAGAATGGGGCATTTTCACCCGAAGTAGCCAGCATGTGACCTGCTAAAAAACGCCTTTGTGCTCTAAATCAGAGATAAAAAGTGACCCATTTTGCACTCGTCCATCACTCTTGGCTGAAAGGAGCTCACGTGGCTGACATTCAAAGCGCAAGATAGTAATGCAACTTCTGATCTTGTCGAATATGGCAGACACAGGAAGCATCATAGACTTTGGCAGTGTGGGAGGGCGAGCTTTCCTGGCTCGACGTCCAGTGAACTCAGGGTGGTGAAAGATAAGGAGAGGTAGAGAGAAGACACATAAATCCTTCACTATGAGGAGGAGAGAGCAGATGCTGACGAGGAATTGAAAGAAAAACAGAAGAAGGGAAGAGGTTTTTCAAACAGAAACATACTTTTTTAGTCTGTGTGGGAAATCAGACCATCAAGCCTGCGAAGCTGCTCGTGGGACAAATTGGAGATTCTGGCGAGCAGGAAGCTAAGGTCAGCAGAGCGACCTTGATAAGTTGTCTTCCTGTGGTGCCTCTCAGCATGGTCGTGCCACCAACTTTCCCTCCGCAGCTCTAAACAGAAAACCCTCGATGGACGTCCGCACAATAGCGTCCTTCTCCAGCCTAAGATGGGCCACGCTGAGGAGACAGACAGAAAGCAGACATTGTGTGGTCTCAAAGATCTCTCAGTCTCCCACTTCCTCCGACTCTTTTTCTCTCTGACATTTTCACTTCCTGCTGACATCCCCCCACCCTCGTCTCTGCCTCTCTATCGCATGATGTCCTCTCAATTGACTGCAATAAAAAACGATCATCTATTTGCATTTTAGCTCCCATCAGAACAGACCCCTGCAGGTATTTGTTGGTGAAGATGTGCTATTTGTTTGTGCAGACTTTGCTGTCGAACCCGTTGGTCATGGCTGACTTGCTCTCACGCTGCGTCTGGATATGGATAATTTGTTATGACGGCTGAACTTGTTTAGTGACCTCTTGTCCTGATATATGCCAGAGCAGGCTGAGTGTAAATAGAAGATGTTGAGAAAGATGAGACAAAATGTCCACGGAGGCCATGCAGTCACACACGAATTATCATCATAATGACACCCCGCAGGTTGTTTGTTTAGGTTTTCAGAGATTTATTTCTCACATGCTGGAGTGAAGGGGAAACTGCCGTGTGACCCCGAATATTCACCCAGTTGTCGTCCATCTCGAACCAGTTAAACTCACTAGTTTCAATGCAGAAATCTTTGTTACAGTAAAAACACACGTGTGCAGTCTGTGAAGAGGCTCCTCTGTTGTACGGCAAACCTTCAATAAGCCATCTGAGACAAAGCATGACATTTACAAAGCTGAGTTCAAATCACGTGTCACAGACGATCAGCTGGGTTGATGGTGGGTATGAGGGCATGTCGTCATGTGGGTAAAGAGGAGGTCAGGAGGTGAAGCTGTAGGATCATGTGAGGGACCAGATGCCTCAAAGTCATTATTACTTTCAATGTGGGAAATCAGGAAATGGTGAATGGAGTATATTATTCCTTACATATTTCACATAAACGATGAAAGTCATCTCACATCACCTCTGTCTTTGAGGCCCAAAAGCAAATATTGTAACACTTTTAACCATCATTCATCAGTAAAAAAAACTTTACTACAATTGTTGTTTCACTGATAACAAACAATGAAATGCTCCATAAACCATTTATTAAGCAATTATAAACATGTATTGCGTAATAAATGGTTTATAAAGCATGTCATTGTTTGTTAGCAGTGGAAAAAACTCTTAACTAAACTTTAATCAACTGTAATTTCCCATTATGATGGTTATTGGAAAGTGTGAATGAATAAACATTTAAACTATCTCCTTATGTTCTTATCTTTTTCCAGTTGGACATTTTGGAAGGTGTGTCACTCATCCACTTTTAGCCCAAGAGTTCGAAGCTGAGATTGATAGCACCCTCAAGTTTGTTCATTAGATATTGAGCTACACAAAGCACCTGGTTAGCTTAGCTTAGCATAAAGACTGGAAACAGAGGGAAACAGCAAGCCTGGCTCTGTCTAAAGAAAGTAAAACCCACCTACCAGCATTATAAGCAGTAAAAGCTGAATATAGTATTTATTATAATTCCATCTCGTATAAGAAAATGTAAATGTGACAGACATCAGCCACTAAATCTCCTGGTGCAGCAGTTTTTTTAACAGAGGTAAACACTCAAGGCTGGCAGGGTGGCTCGTCCTGCTCGCGGCCCCTGTGTCAACACACGGGCTGGTGGAGGTGGGCTACTGCAGGCACCAGATGGCCGTCTGCCGCACCTGGACTACTGCTGATTTTAAACAAAGCTGTCAGATTTAATGCAGACCGCCTGACTGAGTGACCGCCTCACTACCACTGATGTAGTCAAATATTAAACTTAAGAGTGGTCAACCCCCCCATCCTCCACCCACAAGCCCTTTCACCTCTCACTCCCTTCTCAGCTGACACACACCCTTCACACACACTGCTCACATTGTCCTGGTTCATTTGGATTCAGTTCTGATTGGTGTGAAAATAACTGGAAGCAACTTCTTTTTGCTTCCAGCTAGAAACAACATGTGAGCTGCTGAACAACATCATCCACCACCTTTTGGTAAATGACTTCAGCTTGATTGCTTGACAAGTCTTTGCCATAAAATAAAACCATATACACGTATAGTTTCACAAAACAATTCCAGTCCCTGTTCATCGTACTTGCTTTTTCCAGAGCTTTCATCCAGACATTTGGTCTTCATCAGCGGATGGTGTTTACTCAGTTGTCCTGGTGATCATATGCTGAAGTTCAGTAACTACAATGATTTCATCTATGACGCTGTTGGGCCTTCTCAGCCATTTTGTGATTAAAGTTAAGTATGAAAGTTTGTTCTTGTCCTTGGAAAGTGTGGTTGACGTGTGAGCGCAGTAGCTGTTGAGAGCTCTGGAACACTTAACTTCCTTTACAAATAATTTATTAGTTATGGTTGTTTTTGCTGCAATGATTTTTTTTATGGCTGCAAAGAATGAATATTCATCATCGTTTCATCTTTTCAATTTAATCAACTTTAATTCACAAAATGTCACAAATCTGTTTTCTTGCCTTGTCAAACAACAAAGATATAAATAAAGAAAACCAGCAGAATCACACGATCGACACCGTGAATGTAAAAATGAAGAATCGTTCATCATCTGAATGGTTGTTGATTAAATCTGTCAATTGCTTTTCAGCAATATTTTCTCTTTTTGGTCATTGCACTGCATCTGAGTTGACTTTACATTATTCTGTTCGTACAGTATTGAATTACTCATGATTGTGTGAAACCACCTGGATAATTAGATTCTCTGCAAATGCTCCCTTTCTATATCAATCATAAGTGGTAGTTATGATTCAGAACGAAACCTTAAACATTTGTCAACAACAACCAGTTTTACAGTTTCATAACCAGTATGTCAAGCGCTAATGCCGGCTTTGACCCGTGATCAGTTAGCAGTTAGCTGAGTCAACAGTGAACGGGAAGGTGCGACAAGTTGGGTGACAGATGAGTCATTGTGCGCCGTAGCGGTTAATGTAACTGCTTTTGATTTGGAAAAGCAGTTTCGTTTTCCTGACTGGACTCTTCCTGAAAGTGATCAATGACATTAAACCATTTACTTTAACCAGAGTCGCACTTTGGTGTGAGACAGTAACATGCAGTCGGTCGGCAGTGACTTCCGAAGAATAATTCACTGGAGTGAAAATCCCTGCCTGGAAAGACTGAGCCTATCACATGAGCAGTCCTCTTTAATATATCACATGGAAGACAGGAAGACAGAGATGATGGGTTCCAAAGATTTCTGGACAAATTTGCCACTAGAACAGTTTATAATCAGTTTTCACATCCAAGCACCAGCTTGGATTAAACGTCTTGCAGGTGTTAAATTGGGAACACTTTGGATCTTCATCTGCCTTGAGGGCTCTCAACTTAACTGCCACTGCAGATCAGTCTTAAAATAACCTGCTGTCCCTCCTCAACCTGCTGCCACGCCTTCTGTCCCTTAACGAAGATGTGAATGGCAGGGAAAGAGGCAGATTGAGTCAGGAAACGGGAGTGATCACTATTATGCCCAAGGCGAAGCAGTGTGGGAACTTTGATCAGACTTTAGACCGGCTGAACCAGCCTAGTAACGTGGGGGAAATGGCAAGCAGGATGCAGCCTGGGAAAAATATCAGTATCACTATGAGTGATTTCACTCATGCATGCCCGTTGAAAGTTCAGCGCTCAATATAAACTACCAGACGGATACATGTTAAATCAGATTGTTTTGGTATGGTTTTAGGACTGGTAATGCTGGTCAGTCCACTGTTGCAGACTCACATGTCTCAACTACTACTGGATGGAAATTAAAAGGAAATCTTATCAGGAAATGTTGTTGCAACCAGTCATGCACACCTCACACCTCACCTTGTTGATTATTTGACACTTCATCTAGCAGCATCATCAGGTTAACATTTTAAAAGGTCTAACACTTTTGTTTATAACTTAACACTAAAAAATGTAATTAAACCCTGTCCGGCCTCAGCTAGCTGTTAGCTCTAGTTAGCAAATGTTAGCATGTTTACACACTAAAATGCTAAACAAGGTTAACAGGATACCTTCTTAATATCAGCTTGTTGGCATTGTCAATGGAGAATGTTAGCATGCTAATGTTAGCATTATACCAGTGTGCCAAAATGTGCCAAAATGATTGTTAGTTTCAGCCTGTTCTGCTCAAAATTAATGTAACTAAGAACTAACTAAGAATCAAACACATAGATGACACAAAGTATCAATGTGATACATGACACAAAAGAACAAACACACACGAGCAACAATGAGCTTGTGATGTTGACCACGACCCATGGCACCACGGTGTCTGCGTAGCTGCAGGGCCAACAGTACAGCAGCTTTTACATCTGACAACACAGACTGACCACTGTGTTGCTAATTACTCTGCTGTTGAGCTCTGTCACCTCTGTGGCCCCTGGTGACTTGTCACCACCCACAGCACACCACCAGCCCTCCCCCAAACACAGTGCCCACAACAAAAGTGAACGTCTTTTGACAAGAGAGAAAAACTCTGACTAAGACCTGAGCAATGATAAAATATGCAAGGAAAAACTCAGATTCAGCCCTGCATCACCTTATCATCACTATTAATCACAAACATGTGATCTAATTAGGAGTCTATTTTTGTGCCATTTTGTTATCTGCGCTGCCTTTTCACCTTCTGTATTTGAATACAAACACATACATCAGCCGAACCAGATCAAATAAACCTCAGATAATACCTATGTTTACATAGTGAACTCAGCCCATGCACTTCGCTGCTTTTCAGCAATGTGTCACTCTGCAAGGCCGCATGCTGCTTAATACAGATCGAATACACTAGCTCTGCTGCAATTAACATCCACATTCCTACTGAGAAACCGACAAGCCTGCTGTTTGGTGTGTGTATGTGCAGCGGAATCATCACTAACGTTTCTTACTCGTGGCTCCAGATGAGATTTTTCTTTTCAAGCTTTCAATAAAACGGCGAAATGTATTTATTTATTTATTCATTCATTTTAATGCCAGGATATTTGTTTAAAGGAATGGTTTGACATTTAGGGAAACATACTTATTCACTATCCATCAAAGGAGACTAAGATCTGAGAAGGTCAATACCACTACCACTGTCTCTACTGTAACCACAACTCATTCTTATGTAGTGATGAAACAAACAAGATATTATGTGTTAAAAAAGTTGTTAGTTGGATTTCTTCTTCCTGTTTCCAGTCTTTATGCTAAGCTAAGCTAACCAGCTGAAGTTCTACATGTAGAAAACACACATGACAGAGGTGTCGATCTTCTCATCTAACCCATCTAAGTATTTCCAAAATGTCAGATCAGCAGGGCCTGTTGTGTAAATGTACAATGTGATGTGCTGTTTTCTTTCCTACTTTCTGCCATGTTACCTGTCATAGCACGAGACCGTTCGGTCACACTCTGCCTCAGACCGCAGCTGGAAAACCCAGAGGTGTTAATTGAGAATTATCCTCTAACGAGGAGTTCATCTTGGGAATTGTCATCAGTGTTAAGTCAGCAAAATTGTACCTCAACTGACACATCTCCCTGAGTAAGTCCATAATCTTGTTTTTCCATTTAAATACCACGAATAAAGAGTCAAATGGCCTTTTCCACAGCCTTTTCAAGCCTTTTTCTGCTGTTATTCCAGGGACCATGCAGTGGAGGACCTGCCATTTTACCCTTAATCTTTCGTGAATGTGCCACCTACTTCAACGGATGACCAACTTAAGCATGATCTAGCAAGGTTTTGGGGCCATCCACATGGAAACGCTTTTTTTGTGTAAACGCACGTTTTGCATCGTTTTGGCCGATCGTCCAAATGGATCCTTTAAAGGTCTCATATTATACTGTTTTTTGTTGTGATCTGCTTGGAGCAGATCCTTTTGCTATGTTTTTTGTGTGTCTGGCTCGGGCTTCCATACTCCTGTCTCCCTCTCATTACCCCTCCCGTCTGTTCTCCTGTTGTGGGCGTGTCTTCTTTTCCTGCAGGCTGCAGCAGGTGATTCTCATTTCCACTCATCAACCTCCTCCATATAATCCCCGGGTCCCCAGCAGTCATCGTCAGATCGTACTTTCAGCCATAGTGGTATCTAGTGCTTCGACTCCCCAGTATTTCGTCCTCGTTTGCCTGTAGCTTGTGTAGCTAGCTTTGTTCTTGTCTTGCCTGTTTCCAGTCCTGTTCGTCCTGCCTGCCTGCCAGCCTGCCTGCCCGTTCGTTCGTCTGTCTACCTGTTCGTCTGCCTGTGTCATCAGCCTACTTCTGGGTTCGCTACTCTCCACACGTCAGTCCACCACGGTGTTGGATATCGCCAGGGCCTGACCGTGAGTCTCCCCACCAGCTGTCTCAGCCGGCTGGCCGAACTCTGGTGCCACGGAAGACGGCTCTACTACCAACGTGATCGAGAGCCACCTGCGAAACACCGCTAGCTCGGCTACTGTTTAGCCCAGCCAGCTTCAGATTAGCTACCAAGCTAAATAAAACTTCTTACCAACTAACTCTGCTTGTCTGGGTTTCGCTTTTGGGGTCAGCTCTCGTTCATATCACAACATTTTTCATCAATTTCACACAGCTGTCAAAGGTCCAACAACACTGTATTCGATATGCATTGCCCCAAATCCATCCATGGTCCTGAATTTCAGCTGTCTAAAAGTGGCTCAAATGAGCTCTGCTGAGCTCTCCTGAGAGCAGGCTGTTTCTGTGCCTGCACCTTTAAATGCTAATGAGCTGGAGAGCCTCGGCCAATGGCCTTGTGTGCTTCACGTCCCTCAGGCAGACGATGCCTCTTACGCTAGCCGGTAGCATGCGCTAATGTTTATGGTGGATGTATCACTATGGCTCGCGGAGATGCTTTCTTTCAACCGTACAAGTTTGACCCAGGATCGGACCCAGAAGGAGAGGCTCCTGAAGAAACACAGACTCTGCGGCTGCAGCAGGACGTTTCAGAATGGTTAGTGTGT
>OMLP01035661.1:0-14148 GCA_900302685.1 Spondyliosoma cantharus
TCGAAATAATAGTAGTGATAGCACTGGTAATTTTTTATTTTATAATTTATTATTATTATTATTATTATTATTATTATTATTATTATTATTATTACTTTTTTTTTTTTCCTCCCCCGTTTGCGGTGCCCCCCGCGGATGACGGCGCCCCTAGCATTTGCCTATACTGCCTATGCCCAGGGCAGGCTCTGACTGGCTCCCTGTACAATACCGCATCCACTACAAAAACCTCCTCCTCACATACAAAGCTCTCCACCCAGACTATGGAACTCCCTCCCCCCACACATAAGACAGTCAGACTCCATCACAACCTTCAAATCCAAACTCAAAACCCACCTGTTCAAACTGGCATACTCACTCTGACTGGTCACTGTGCAATACACTTGTCTTTTCCTTTTTATGTCAATGTTTGGTCTTAATACTCTGTGATGTTGTTATTTTATTCTTTTATCCTATGTAAGGTGCCTTGGGTGACTTGAAAGGCGCCATCAAACAATTAAAATGTATTATTATTGTTATTATTTGTCTCCTGTTACCAGTATTTTGCCAAGTATCTTTCTGAAAGTGGGAGATTCGACCATATTGATGGGCAACATTTCTTCGACAATGAACAAACTTGAGCTTATGTGGCCTTGAGCTACCAGCTTCATGCAAGCATGTTTTGCTTTCAAATGCTTGGTGAGGTTGGCTGTTGAATTTATGGCAGTGGACACACGTTTCTGGCCAGGGCACAGTGTACACCTCACACTCAAATTCTTCCCCTTATTTTCGATCATTTCGAAATAATGGGAATACCTCCATCCCTCAAAAGTCACCGCTGGTTGTTGTGGTTCCTCCGCCGCACTTGCCATGACGACGACTGACTGCATGCAATTGCTAACCAGCCTCAGTGTGGAATGAGAGCCCCCCCCACGATTATTGCGCAAGCTGGGAAAAGTAACGTTGTGCCCATCTGAAAAAGGAACTACGTTTCGTTACCATATTTTCCGTAGTAACGCGTTACATTACTTTTTACCCGAAAAAGTAGTTACGTTACTGTAACGCGTTACTTTGTAACTTTGTAACATTGTAACGCGTTACACCCAACACTGCCAAGGGTATATCGCCACTTTCTTCCCTTCTTTCTATGAAGCATGACAAGAGTCAGCTTGGTAGATGTACTAAGTGCAGTTTACTGTCATCAATTTGAAAAACTTCTGATATTTCAAGCTTACCTCATGCTTGTCCGTCTTTTAAAGCAGCCAGTGTGTTGGATGGATGTGTCTAGTCACTGTAGGTCAGATATTTAAAGGTGCTGTCCTGCAGTCAAACCTGAAACCCACCGAACCAAGAGAATACACTTTACCGCCCAAGTATGTTTGCACATACAACAAGAACAGAACAGATATGTTGAAAAATGGTAAAGAATAAAGAATTGTGAATGGTGCATGACTATACTGACAGTTTTGCGAAAACGTTAGACGTATAAATTAAATTCACCAATGGCCATAAAAGTTCTCACCAAGCGTATACAGGTCAACTGTTCTCTGCGTTGTGACAGTAAAGTTAGTGCAAATGAGAAAGAATAAATACTGGATAAATATGCCTACATGGGGGGATGGAATATGTACATCTTGCATACAGATGTATATACATGATATGTATAATAAGTATAGATAGATAGATAGATCCCAAGGACATTTCCCAATTATATATATATTTTGATAGGGCCGTTAAACTATTTTAGATACTTCAACTGCGATTTTTTTCCCCTATTGCGTGTCTGTTATCTTGCCTTAGGCACACAAAAGTGAAGAAAAAATGAAAAATTAAGATGTTATCATGTGCTGTTATTTCATTACCGTTTCAGCAGCAGAAGCTCAGCAGACATGCAGTAGATGCCTCATCAGGCAGCATTATAGCTGTCCACAGAATTATCTCAGGCCTATTTCCAGTGATGGGGAGACTTAAACTACATGTAGTTGAACTACATAGCTTTACTACAATTTGCCTTAACTTGCTGGTAGTTAAACTACATTCATATTTTCCGCTGCGTCAAGTATTTCAACTACTTTTTGGGTCATTTTTTTAGTTTAACTACTCAATTTAGAATAACATATGAAATAACATGAAATATTTTTTTATATAAAAAAGACCTATATAAAATTCATTTTATTAGATTTTTCTTTGAAAAAAGGCATGAAACATCTCATGACATGCTACTAAGTAGTTTGTTCAAACTACTGCCAGGCTGAACTACATGTAGGCTAGTTTTACAAGCTACGCTTGCAAAGTAGCTTCCCCAACACTGCCTATTTCATTATTACCTGTTGATTCAGAGCTGCTTTGACCTTTTGTCTCACTGTCGTAACCTCTTGGCACAGTGGTGAACAAAGACAGAAAAACAAAGCACTGATTGTAGGTTGAGATAAGGTTGACTGCAGGTTTGCTGTTTTAAGCATGAAACTGAATTTAATTTTGCATCTCTTAAGTATAGTTTATTTTTAAGAGCAATGCATTCCTGAATGTTAGTTGTATTCTTACCGCAGGATATTTACACTGTTTGATACTGACTTTATGGAAGTCATTTGAATATCAGGTCTTTTTTTTCGATTGGTTTGCTAACTTTTGCAACTTTTGTGCAAATAAAAAGGCTAACTCATCTTCTGCTATGTACTTAGTGATGGAAAGAAATTCAAATGCTACTTTTTAGCAGGTTTACCCATGTTTAAAGCCCTGAATATACAGGCCAGTTATGTTGTAAAAGTGGTATAAGTCAGAACACTCACAATCCCCGAGGCAAACAGGTCAAGGAGGAGGAACTGGCCTCCTCATTTCCCCATGTGGTCCTACCAGGTCCTTCCCCTGGACCACCTACCCAGATCTGCTTTTGAATTCCACGCTCTGTCACACTTCCATTCAAACTCAACATTGTGGTGATTTATCAACTCTCTGTCCTTTCCATGACTTCTTTGATGAGATGGACACCCTCCTAAGCTGTTCCCCTAATGATGACACACCACTCTTTGTCCTGGGTGACTTCAACATCCACCCAGAGAAGCTGTGCTCACCTGAATTCATCGACGACTTCTCCATATTTCGCTTTCTCACTCTCCCCCTCTCTGTTATGCTGACGACACCCAACTGTTCCTCTCTTTTCCCCATCCTCCTCCAACACCCACGTTTTCCCACATCTGGGAATGTTTGGCAGATATCTCCGCTTGGACAGCTGTGCATCACCTCAAACTCAATCTTAGTAAAACTGAATTCATCTTCATCCCGTGGAAAGCCTGTCCTCGCATGGACCTCTCAGTCACTGTCGAGGATGTCACAGTATCACTTTCATCGACGGTGAGGAACCTGGGTGCAATCCTCGACAACGGACTGTCCTGTGCCCCCAACATCACTGCTGTGGCCCGATCCTGCAGATTTGCCCTCTACAACATCCGCAGGATCTGGTCTTTTCTCACAAAAGATGCAACACAACTCCTGGTCCAAGCGCTGGCCATCTCCCGTCTGGACTACTGCTACTCCCTCTTGGCTGGACTCCCTGCCTCAGTGACTAAACCGTTGCAGCGTATCCAGCGTATCCAGATTGCTGACTTATTTCTATATTTGTTTCTTTATTACCATGAGTACACACAGAATAGTTTATTTTGACTCAGTCCCACACACACCATCCTGCTGCACCGTCCAGAAGTACTCACTGAAGTATTAAAAACATTTATTAATCTGCCCAACAAAGTCCCAACAAATAGACTGTCCCGCTGTTTTAGTGGGTATAGATAGAACTTTGGACCAGATCTCATTTTTCATAAAAAAAATAAATAAAACCAAAAAATAAACCTACGTACGTATACATAAACACACCTCTGCTCCTTCTCTCACTGTAATGTGATCTGACTTCCTCTCTTCCATATGTTCCTGTGTATTCCACAGCTGTGTGGAGCCCACTGAGAAATAAGTCACACAAGCTCTGGGCTGTGTGTCAGAAAATGGTGCTGCCAACGGTGACTCACAAATAAATCGATACTCATTTCATTTGACTTTTCTTTCTATGTCTCTGGCTTGCTTTCAATCAGATCACAATAACGGAGACTGTGCTGTTCCTGGTCCAGTACACATCCAAAGAATTTGACCGGTCAGAGAAGACAGTGGCCACAGGGGACTGCTGTTATCTTAACCCGCTGGTGCGCAGGACCTTCCGCTTCCTCGGTAAGTCTCAGGCTTATGGCTAACTTTAGATTACTGCCAGTCCATACGGCTGATTTTCATGAATGGCTATGGTCACCGACACAACCGTCCATCCACCTTTCTAAATGCTATGTGGTGCATTCCCCTGTCATTTATATCAGACAGCTTTCTTTCGAAAGTCCAGTGCGTGGGAGAAAATTGGCCTCTCTAAATTGGCTGAAGGGGAGATGCCATCCCCTTGATGGACTTGCAGTATTTCTGGGATATATTTTATATTTTTTACTTCCTGTCTAGTCTGGAAGTGAGAATGTGTATATAGATTGACACGTTGGGCACCTAGCAGGTTCACAATTATAAAGGCTATAACCCATCATATACATTTTCAAGTGTCAAAATTAGCATCGTTGAACCTGACCTGATTTGGTAAACTAATTTCCTAAGCTGTCATGAAGGAGGATTGAAGGTTGGATCAGGTGTGGCTTTGCAGTACAACCTGTACAACAGAAGAAACCTGTGCTCAGTAGACTGGCCCTCCAGTCCCCCTCAGAGGATTTTTCAAGTATCATCAAATGCACCATTATTTACATTTTTAATTTATTTCACATTTATTAATTATTTTTCACTTTATTTCATGTATTCTTGATTTATTGATTTACTGCAACCTGAAACACAATGGGACTTAAGCAAGAACTAATAACCTGATTTCTTCTTAAATGGCATGTACGAGGGATTTTAGAGAACCTGACAATTCATCAGTTGTCTTATTTCATGTTTTCTCACCAGACTGAAGCAAAATAGCTGTCTTGTTCTCTTGATCGCATTTTAATCATGGATGGTTTTGCTTTAACAAGATGTTTTTGTCATCTAACTTCATGCCAGACCACATCTGTTGTTGTTCGGTTCTGTAGTGTCAGAGTTGACAGCTGTAGTATTTTCACATTTTGGCAGGTCCCCTAATATCACCACTGACACTGCTGTAGAAGGAAGCCTAACAAAAATACACAGAGGTTTAAGATAAGCTTCTACAAAGGCTCTTGTGTGAGGTAGTCATATTCCAGTTTAGACCTGAATGTCCTTGAAAGTGTTTAGTATAACTCTCATATTCTGTGTCATTCATGTCAATAATGTCACAAACACAAACACATACTCACTCCTTTGAGTGTATAATGACTTCATGAGCATGTATCTAGCTACACACTGATCTATCCATTCCACACAAATTCTACATGTGGATACATGAGGATATACCTGTACATGATGTCAGACTGAATCAGACACATTTTATCACATGCACACACTTCTTTTTGGAAGTCGTTTTGAAAGGTACCAACAGCATATGTGCATACATACTAGCAGACTTTTATGCATTCTCAGAGGTAAAACAGCATTTTTTCTATTGAAATACACACACACACACACACACACACACACACACACACACACACACACACTTTGCAGCACAGTGTTTGCTTTGCCTTGGACTGTCATGCTTAAGTGAGAGCAGGAGATAAGGCTGCAGAAGAGGATTATTACTGAGATCCTTGAGGGGGAATCCACTTGGTGGCCAGGCTTAACCCTGGCATTTACACATCCAGCATGCTGCTCGTTTATGTTAACAGGTTCATTCTCAGCTAAATCTCCTTTCATCTCAGACAAACTCATTGGAATTGGTTATCGTGTATTTTACACTGGTACAGTGTTGTATCTGAATCAGGCTTAGGTCTTAGTGTAAAATGTATGTCACTTTTAAAGACCGCTGTGCAATGACTTTTTGTAGAAGTAGTCTTTTTTCCACTCAGAAGGAGGAGGATAAATGGCTTCAGCTGCCAAGTTTCCTTTGTGTTTCTTCTGCAGTAGCAGCTCACCACAGTTGGAATCCC
Source organism: Spondyliosoma cantharus (assembly GCA_900302685.1). NCBI lineage: Eukaryota > Metazoa > Chordata > Actinopteri > Spariformes > Sparidae > Spondyliosoma > Spondyliosoma cantharus. The sequence goes on from OMLP01035661.1 coordinate 6,051, forward strand.
ACTGTCCCTGCTAGAGGAAGAAAATTGATTCACTAGCAGTCAACACAAACAGACAGGTATAAAATGGAAAATCATATGGTCACAATAGCAACATTTTAGTGTCTGAAAACTGTACTATGTCCTTGAAGATTTTTTCAAGGACAAAGTTTCTAGTTTTTCAAGACGTGAGTTTCTCCAAGGTTCACTTCCACTGGCTGCTGGGGAGTGTGACAGAAATGATGGACAAAACTATAGATATAAAACTCAAGCTTTAAATCTGAATTGTTTCTTTTAACAGTATTTTGAGAGGAAGGTGCTGATGGTGAACAGCACCTTACCCATTGATTTCAACTGAGAGTTGGTGCTGCATGCACAGTGTTGAGAGATGGTGGCAGTTGTATTTTGATGTTCTGGGATTGGTGCAGAGAAGTGCCTCTACCCTTTAACTAAATGCTTACTGCTCACTGAAGCAAACTGCATAAGAGGTGCAGCATTTGTTTCTCTTTAATGTACCAACAGCAGCTAATAGGTTTTATGTGAGCTGTCAGTGCCTCTTTACATCAGCATAGAAATAGCAGTTATCCCAAATTACAAAGGTCTATTTAACATACACACGCCTGTGTGTTTTATGGTGCATTTGATCCATGACTATTGATGAGTACTTTTGGCAGGTGTGTTGGCACAAAGAGAGCCCAATGAATAAATGAATCAAGGGAAAACTCTACTGTGTTATGTTGAGTGCTTGGTCTCTCCGCATTCCCTTGTGAGGCTCAACACGGTTGCTCACCAACCTCTCTCTGAGTCTTGGAGGCCACCTGAGTTAATTTGACTTATATGTAGAGGGATTTGTACGTGAGAGATCAGAGGGCATTAGGTTTCAGAGCTGGAGGATATTACAGTGACTGACCTGCCCTGTAGGGTTCAAACTGCAGTGCTTCCCTTGTACAGCAGAGGATTGATGAGCTGAGGCTGTGATTTCAATATAAATGAAGGAATTAATTGTATTTCATCAGGTCTAATTTCTTGAAACAGACACTGTGATGTGGGGTGAGGACTTTACAGCCATGCAGTACAAATGTATGATAACACAACAGCGCCTTATGACAGGATTTTCTACATGATACCAGCCTGGTCATAAGGGGTGTGAATCTTTGGCAATCTCACGATTCCAATTTGATTTCGATTCTTGGATGTCCAATTTAGAATCGATTTTTGATTCATACATGGGTTGATAACTGTTACTATTAGTCAGCTGAATATTTAGCTATGTATTCATGATTCTGTCTGAAATGGTGAAAGCATCATTCAAGCTGTCGTTCAGAAAATATCTAAATTAGTAACCTTATTGCTGGATGTAATTTCTGAGCATATCTGAAGGACAGTTTGGATAATGCTTTCACCATGTCAGAAAGAATTCATGACGTGATGCATAACTAAACATTCAGCTGACTAATGGTAACTAATGGCTGTCAACCCATGTTTGTATAATTTAATTAACTCTGTGTGGGCTCCTGCTAGCATAACATACCTGAGGTAAATGGGGAAATGTGAGAGGAACTATGAGCTAGGCAGTCAAAAACTGTGCATTTCTCCATCTGTATGTGATGTACTTTCGCTAGATATTTTGAAAGATTTGCTCATGTTCCCGCCCTTCCATGCAAAAGACGTGTTGCACTGTGGCAACGAGCACTGTCTGCATAGATTCTCGTGAAGTACAAGCTAGTAGGGTGCCTGTGTCTCTGTTTGTGCCAACCCGCCCCCTGCACAAGACAGGCTCCCATACAGATCTCAGGCTCCCATACAGATCTCTGTTCAGGATTGGGAATAGTGAAAATCCCCCATACACGAATGCCTTAATTTTTCCAATACCGTTTCCAGAACTGATAGCGTCAGAGCTTATTAATTAGCACTGGGGCCCTTTTAATACCAGGTTTTGATACGCATCCCTAGCGCTAAACCATTAATTTGGGTCCGTAATCTGCTAAAATTCAATATGAAACACAACTGGAAATGAAGATAAATGATCAGCAGTTAACAACATTAATTAAGTAATTAAGGTGCCTGTAAAAGGGTTCACCACAGAGTTTGTTTAATGTGTTGAATGTTGCGGTGTGTGTTTCTTAGCTTGTTAGCTGTTGTCAGCCGGTCTCGTTTGTTAATGCTGAACGCTTTTCCGCTCTGTTAATGTTACCTCTTAACGCCAGTTTGTTCATCTTTGCAAATGTGATTTGCAAGATTATCTGATAGGACTATCATTAGAAAAAAAAAAACGCTGCCCTTGTTTGAAGATGAACTTAAAGATAACTCTAGTGTGCATGCTGTAAATTATCTGGGTGCTGCACTACCCTCAGTTTAGTTCTGCCTTTTCGTTCAGTCAACATTATGCAAATCACCTTAACTCAGTACAAAATCCGACTCATTAATGCAATCATGGCTGCAGCAAATGCCGAGATTTGAGGCCAGCTGACATCATGGCCAAACTGCGTGATTGCATCATGAGACACGGGCCCAAAAATAGCTTTTCCTTTAAGCTTACATTGTATAAAAAAGCAGCTGTAAGACAGTGGCAAACCACTGCGAAATGACTCATTTTACTGTCAGAATTTGATCTATTCGGTCCAATAACATTTTAAAATTCTAGAATAGTTGCATGGTTTCATCATTTTATTTCCATTCAAGTTAGCCGAGGGGTAAACTGGATGTTAGCCGCTCGACTAGCAGAAGTCTCAAGTATGCATGCATTTAGCTTCATGCACCATTGAGCAGCTTTCATCAGAACAGGGTTCCACCTACAAGGCTAAATCCATCCAATCAATTGTACGTCCATGAGTCCAACATTAAGTCTGTCAGACTTTATAGATACGTTGTAGCAAGAATTTAATGTATGATCACCTAATCTGACAGTTACCATCTCAAAGGACTTGTGTCAACTGATTCCTGCCATCAGTACTTTTTTTATTGTGCTGTAGAGAACACTGTCTAGCATGAAACATAGCATAGCATAGGATTCACAATTTTTACATTAAAAGAAATGTGGACCATAGCTAGAGTACTTGGGTCCTTTCAGGTAAATATACAGATTAATTAGGATTGTAAACAGTGCACCTTCATTCACCTATTAATGGAGAAGGTGCTACAGTATATAGACCCTTGCAGAAAGCTCTTTCAAACAGATCTTTGTGTAGCTATTTCACCCTGCAGGCGCAAGTAAATTAACCAAAAGCGATGAAGAATAAATGAATTGCAGAGAGAAGTGGAAACATTTGATCTGGCCTTGGAGGAGATTGCACATTCTAATGAAAAATACAATTAGGCCCTCAGAGTCTGTTTGCTGCCTCAACACAACAAATTAGTGATTAGAGGCAAACATGGATATCCTCTGCTCTATATTTGTCTGTTTCTCTTTCTCTCTCTGCGCCTCCTTCCTCCATGTTCTCCGAGTTTGGCATCATGGCATTAAAATGAGGCCAGATTGGATATTTACATTAGTTATTGATTAGCAAGCAGATCCATTGTGGGGGCAACAACAACACGTTGAATACACTTCCATGAGGCCTTCTTACTAGAATGAGTTTTAAATGTGAAATATGTTGCAGTGTCTGAGAGTGCTCTGAATCTGATGAGACATCGGCCAAGTCATGCTGACTCATAGGTCTACAGCTGTCACATTAACATTCAAATACATTCCTATAATCATGACTTACACTATCAAGAATGTAATTATTCTGCTCAAAGCTGTTTTGTGGCATTTGAGCAGCCAGACAGAACCCCAGCTCTGGCTAACAGTACCAGAGGCTCCTCTCCTCCAGCCTCCGCAAATGTTACAGGATTGGTCAAAGGTCTTAAAAGGTCATAATATGAGCAGGTTTGCCCGTCACTGGTTTCATTTTATGATCTCATAAATGATGCATACTGATGCTGGGGATTGCAAAAAGTAAAAAAAACAACAGCTATTTCAACATTCAAATACAAGTCTTTGAAGAGGCTTGAGACCTGACTTCAAGTTCAAAATCAGCCTCCTGTTGAAGGAATAAGGAGGAAATAGGCAGCACACTAACAATGATCCTGACTGCACCAAGTTCAGATGTATTTACAGTATTAGCCAACATACAGCAAACCTGAGTGCAATTAAGACTCGTACTTTCAATCCAAATAATGTGCATATTTCAGAATAAAGTAGCATTAAAATATAAAATGATGTAAGTGGATGTTCTGTTAGCCTGGGGGTGTGGGACACCATTCATATAGTGGCATACCATTATTTGTACTGTATTACTGACTTTGATACCTAAAAATCTTGATTTGTTATAAAGCGCAGGTGTAGATTAGCAGATCCTGCAGATTTTAGCCCTGTAGCAAGTTTTCCTGATTTAGATCTGCAGCATGATAAGTCTGTTATTCTGTTATTTTTCGTACTTTCATCAAATCTCATGAAAAGATCCAAAACCAGCAATGTGTTCAATAGCTCTACTCTATGGCTCTCGAAGTACATTGGTACCTACTGGAGATGTAAAAAACACACAAAATAAAAAAAGTTCACAAATATGTTGTTTAATCATTTTCATAAGTCATGAACTAGTTTCTTATACTTTGATGAAGGTTCTCAGTCATCCAGGTCATGGTACTTCTAAATGTTATCACCCACCTACAATGCGGTACTGAGTTCCCTGAGTTGCACCTGGGCTGACCTTGCCCTATCAACCCACATGAAGACCGGTTGGGTCAACGACCCATGTGGCCCTAACGACTCTGAAACTCAAATCTCACACATGTCCTTAACAACTCTGTAAGGACACTCCCACACAGAGTTTAAAAGCCTGCAACTGCCCTCCAGTTAGTTAGAACTGAAGAAGCCTCTTGGATGAGAGAAACTGAAACACGTCCAGTTACCTTTGATATAGCACTTCAGAATGGAGTTTCTTATGTTACTCAAATTAGAGAAATGTGAATTTGTTGGGGACTATTTGGTGATGGATTATTCCACATTTGGTGTTCTAGTGAGTAATTCTGGCAGAAAGAGGCTGTGTGTGGGATTGATTCAAATAATCTAGTGTGTGCTCATGGTACTGAAGAAACAGTACTGGGGTTTTCTATACAGAGCAAGATCTTGAGTAAGAATAGGAAATGAAAACCATAGTTTTAAGTGATGTAATGTGTGAACGCACTTTGCTAATAAATCAAACCAACTAATACATGTTTTATTTGGTTGACTCATAATTTCTGCTATTGATTAGTCAGGCTGGCTCCAATAGCTAGGCTAACAGTAGCCACGTTAGTTCACCGGATGCCACTGATTTGCATAAAGTAGCCAGAATTCAACTCAATGCAAATGAGGAGTGGGCAACCCAATGGCCTGTCTCTCAAAACACAACGCACTGTAGAGCTTCCTACATAGAAGATGAATGGGACACTTCAACAGGACGGATCCTGTCGACACACACCTTTTAAGTAGAAGCTTGGATCGATTATAGTGATTGTTAACTGCTTTTAAAGTTCACTTTGGTCACAAACGTGGTGAAGTAATGGATGATGGAAACTGGTGATAGGAGTTAATTGCTAATGCTTTTATTTACAGCTGCTTACAACACTATTACATTACATGTGGTTGTTTGAAAAGATTGCACTTTAAAATGACTCTAAATAAACATGTTAATATGTTTTAATACATTTGCTAAAAGAATATGATAACAAATGCCAAATATGTTTTTTTTTAAATGCAAAGGGAAGTTTAATTCAAGATATTAAGCTAAGAGTTGTTTCAGCAGTGGGCACTGCAGTGCGTTAATTTGCATTTCTTGCGATAAAGTATGGAACTTTAGTGAAACAAGACATTGAATCTTCAGAGTTGCAATGTTTACAGATATATGAGAATTTGATGTTGCTATTTACATTGGGTTGCAGTAATATCTTAATTTTTTCAAGTTTTTTCACCTATTGGCCTAACAACTAAAGACTAATGCCTCACGTGATGGCTGACAACAACTGATGGCAAATAACTGGCGACAAGTGGAAGTGCACTGCTAGATCTACCAAAATACAAGAAAATAAAGGCAAATAATTGCTTGGCCATGGGTTATCTTTTGGACAACAGTGAAGCTTACTGAGTCATGAGATTTATCATGGTTTATCACACACAAGAGCACTAGATTGAATATCCTACTCTAAAATGTATAATATCACTAGACACTATGTTCAGGGTTAATTTCATAGTCATTTCAGGGTTTTGAGTTTGGAGGAGGAGTTCAGGAGTCTCACAGCCTGAGAAAAGAAGCTGCTCTGTAGTCTGGTGATATGGCAGCAGATGCTTCTGTATATTCTGCTTGTTCTTTTCATGTCTATGGACTAATGCGTGTGGGGGGGTTGATACTGATTTTTGTCATTGTTAGCATTATTTTCAGAAATAAGCATGAAAAGACGCATCACAGGTCTGCAACATGAATCTATTCAGAGTAGGCTGTAGCACAGATATACTGCAGCCTATGAAGTATTTCATGTTAATCTGTTTCTTAAGGAACTGAATTACTTTTATTCATGAAATGCTTCGTCTTTGATAAATCATATGCTGACTTCACTGAAATGGCAGATTTATGTAATGACATTGATATAATGATAAATAATCAAGTGATTTACAGTGTGCTATTATTGGAGAGATTAGTGCACAGGCCTTATGATGATGATGTATTATTTAGTGCAGTTCATCTGAGGCCCAGATGGTCAGGAGAGGAGACGGAAAGAGAAAGAGGAGGAGAAGAGGATGATGCTGCAGGCTCTGACTTGACACATGACTCTCTCTCTGGGCACACATATGGAAGGATTACTGAAAATATCTACTGGGCACAGGCCAAGGGGTCCGAGCAGAAAAAGTAGGAATTTCCATAACACATTTTTTGTCTTATATTTGTTTTGTTACTGTTTTTTTACTTTTTGATAGAGCTGCATGGGCCATTATGGAATAAGAACTGTGGACAAAAGACTGAATGTAGTAGAAAGGTCTTTTTTGCTTAGGAAAGTTCCTTACTGAGGGAAAGGACCAAGAAGTATCTAAGTGGCAGCCATGATAAACTGGAGGAATAATCTGAATACAAAGTAAAGGTGTTTCAATGCTTTTTTCTTACCTCCTTTAACCTCTGACCTTTGACCCGTGCCCATCGTTTAGAAAAGGAAAGGAGATAATGCCACGCTTGTTTATTTTAACAGATTTCTTCTATATTTTTTATACATATATTGTGAATTGTAATTGTCAAATGTAAAATAACACAAACAATCTGTAAGTACGAATGACCATAAGATATTCTTTTTTTTACAGGAAATTTAGTTTTTCCTTATTAGAATAATTTGGCAAATGTATCATAATTTCACAAATATTATGTTTTTATCTAATAGATGTAATATTGAAGTTTAAAACTATAATCAGTGACAGTAAAAGGGGTTAGTATTCATTCTGTAGTTTAACATAGATTTGTTTATTAACTGACAGATATCTTAAATAACAATGGAAGTTTTCATCATAGAGACATTGAATAAACGTGTTTTTATCAACTTTCCAGAAATATGTCTCACAAATTAGTTAGAAGTCAAAGCTTGACTGCTACAGCCAGTGCTGAGAGTCAGCCTGCTGATCCCATTATGCAATGTTCTGAGCAGTTTAAGTTAGCTGTTTTATGTTTCAAAATGTTTTGGCATTGTTTTTAATGTATCTGTTCACAACATCCTGACTTATACTGGTAACTGTCATTTTTGTGCAGGCTTGTAGTTTTTACTGAGTGAAGTGGGTGTTACATTTCTCTACACCAGCTGTAAATCAGTCATGGTTCCCTGTCATGGTTTAGGATGTAATAGCAAGCCATCAACATAGCTGAGAAGTAGCATTTATCATAGCAGTGTGCTCTACTAATGTTTATGGGTGGTACAACATATTATATTGAATATTGACTCAATAAAAAAATACTTAACTTAAATTTAGTAGTGTATCTGTTGTGACACGGACCAAGACCGAACCCAATTGCAAGACACGATACACAGGAGACAGTTGGTAATGACGTTTATTCAAAGCTCACAACAGTTGGTAGTTGACAGGTGAGCAGCTGCTGGTCATCGGCGCCTCGGTTGTCACCGGTGG
>OMLP01035664.1:0-18547 GCA_900302685.1 Spondyliosoma cantharus
TGATGCGCCTGCGCAGTAGGGAGACTTCTCTGAACAGATCGTTGACGGACTCGGACAGAGGGCGCACCCTGCAGGACGAGCAGAGGAGGCTCAGCTTCACACAACAACAACAACAACTGCAACAACAACAACAACAACAACACGTTCATCAGTAAGAACTGTTTGTTGATTTTAAGAGTGGAGTAAACTTGAAAATGTATAAATAAACATAGCCTAGTTATTTTTCATCATCCATTATCCTTAAATCCTGAGTGAGCTGTAAAGAAAATACATATTACAACTTCCGGGGACAGTGTTATTCAACAATAAAATAACGGAGTGAATATGAACTGTTTTCAAATACATAATGATAGATAAATATCCCACAAATTTTATTTTTATTTTATTTTATTTTATTTTTGTATAACATTCTAATATTGGACAACTTAATGACATCAGGCTTTTAGTTTTCACAAAACAAAAAACAAAAAACAGGATCAGCCGTTAACAGCCCCTCATGTGTAATTTGTGTTTGTGATGATTAAACTCTTCGTCCGGTGTTTTTCAGATTGTTTTATGTCACGAGGGTTCAGTAGCCTATTAAAAAAAAAGAAGAACATGACCTTGTTGTGCTTGATGGTCGCTTCAGCTCTGGATGTCATAAATACATTTAGATAACAAAATCAAATAAAACTTAATAAGCACTGGCCAACTGTTGAGTTCATACTCCAAACAATTTGGGGGCAGCATATCACAGAACCGTTAACTGCTGCTACCTGTAGTTCAGACTTTTCATCCCAATAGTTCCGACCTTTATGTCATAATTATTACTTATTTTTTTGAAAAATTATTTCAATATTCTGGCGGAAGTGGTCACATAAATCTAATGAATGGAAATAAAACCTTTACGATTGTAGCGTAATGTGTAATAAACCTAGCCCTAGCTGCTCAGACAGCATATCTAGGATACCTGAGAGGTGTTTAAGTTACCTGGAGTAGTCGGGCAGCAGTGTGCTGGGCTGAGAGTGCAGTAAAGTCTTGATCTCATTGAAGATGCGTTTCCCCCAGGCGTCTAAAACTCTGGTCACACTGCGCACTGAGGCCACGTTCACACTATCAGCTGAAACCCAAACACAACACCATCAGGCTTCGATTGGCAGAAAACAGCCGGGATGAATGGTGAACATTATTAAAAGCACATGTGTGATAATGATCCTAAACTCTGAGCAGCTATCTCATCTCTGCAGAGCTGCTCAGATTGCTCGTTTCATTGAGGTCACCAATAAATTCCCTCTATAATTCACAACTTCAAACGTTATTGCCACTCAGTGATTTACAGGCCCCCGTATCTCTTAACATGCCACAGATCAAACAGAGGCTGGTGATTTACCTCCCTCTCTGTAGTTCCAGTACCCATAATCCAGTTCATTCTCCTCGCCGGCTGAGCGGGCCCCAGTCGCCATGGCAACGGCCATCAGCAGCATCAACAGAGAGGGAGGGGCCATGACGAGCAGACGGACACTCCCCTCTGAAAACAAAAAACAGAGAGGAGAAGAAAAACTTCCTTTCATGTTTTTCTTCTTATGCTGAAGACACGAACAACAAAATCAACGAGGTGATGAAACACAGACTTCATGTGTGCTTCATGTGCAGCAGCAGAGAGCACACAGCTGCCATCAGAGTTTAAGAGTTAAAGTTGTTCACACACATCTGTATCTAGTGGTGGAAAGTAACAAAGTACATTCACTCAAGGGTTTTTAAACATACCTCTACTTTTCTTGAGTATTTCCACTTTCTGCGGCTCTGTACTAATACTCCAATGCATTTATCCAACAGTTACAGCTACAGTTACTTTTCCGATTACATACAAAACACACAGTCACTTACAAAATATGATGCATTGTTTTAGATTAAACTAACCAGCTGTTCATGAAGATGTTAAAATAAGTTACACTTACAACATTACAGCATTAAATACTGTTTGATCATCAACAAGATGCTGGTGAATAACTAAATAACACTGCCAGGGGGCGTTATACATAAAGTTTACTTTTACTTTCGATGCTTTGAGCTTTATTTTGTTAACAATATTTCTGTACTTTTACATTGTGTCATATAATTGTTTGCACCTCAAAAATACATCTTCTTCCACCACTGGCTGTATTCAAAGTTATGTGATTGCGATGGTGGAAAGTATATTTACTCTGCTCATTTACTTGAGTATTTTCCTTTTTATATCCTACTATTTACTTCAACTACACTACAACGGTAATATTGCACTTTTTTCTCCACCTCATTATCTGACGGATATTGTTACTGACCAGTGAGTACGATCAGTTTAAGGAACGTGATGCATTCTTATGTATAGATTTCCAATATTAATGACAGAGTTAAAATGCTGTTTACACATTAATGCGTGTATGGTAATAATACAACAATAATATAACAGAAACAATAACACGAAGAAAGGACAAAAACACACTAGTTTGACTTTTGATACTTTTGTTCCGTTTTGCTTTATTGTACTTTTACTCAAACTGAAGTAAGTTTTAAGTCCCTATTAGATGCACTTTAACGTCATTATGTGTTAAAAAGACAACATAAGTGTCAACAACAGCATAATAAACAAGCGTATTATTAGATAATAATAATAATTGTTTATAAAATATTTACTGGCACATTTTGCAAACTGTAACTTACCTATTATTTCATTAATAACTTCACTAAACAATTAATGACTTTATTAAGATGATTATATACTGTATTGTGCCTTTATTAACTGTTAACTATATGCTTTTTGCAGCAATCAGATCTTGATTGAGAAGAATAATGTTGAAAAGCAACATATAAGGACTGATTTATTAACTGTTACACAGATCCTAATATGAAGTGTGGAGTATCTCACAATGTGTTATTTCTAAGCAAATGGTTTGAATACTTGTTTCACCAGTGTGTGATTGTCCCTGCACAGGTAGTAAAGTGCCGTCAACTTTAAAGTCACAAATCCATAAATCAGTAAAGTACTCTGTGATTACTTCCTCTACCTCGACACTTCATGGATGTAGGATGTGAGACCAAATGTATGTCGACTTGTAAAACTTCTATAAATATCTGCAGCCTTTTTGTCCTGCTCTATTGGTGGTGTATGTGTGGTATAAGAGGCTGACACAGTCCAGTTTGACAAAACAAATGAATTTTCTAAATCTTTTTTTTTTCCCCTCTAATCCCATGACTCCAGGTTCTGAGTGGAAAAAAACAGTGGAGGTGAAAGCAGGCACACCAGAAAAGAGGACAACGAATGAAAGCAAAAAAAAAAAAAAAGAAGCAGGATTGCATCCATATGACAAAGTCTGTGAATCACACCGGACAATAATAAGCCGGTGACTCATTGTTGAGGAATTATAAATGTTTTCAGGGAATATGAATTTGGAGGCCGATCAAAGGAAGTGTGAAATAGGCGTGCGTTAATCTGATGCAGCTTGTTTCACATCTGGACTAACGTATCAACAACAATCAAGCCACAAACCAGCGTCCCCTCACTGTGATGACTGTGGTGGGTGTTTGTGCTGACATTAAAAAAAAACATTTTCTAACTTTGCAAACTCACAGACCTCTGAGTACAAGTGTCGCAGGCTGGAAAGTGTTTTGGAAAAATGAGGCGATACTCACGACTACAAATGATGATGATGCTCCGCGGGAAGTCCTTCTCCGATCTGGAGTTAGAACACCAGATGCCTCAGCTGCTCTCGCCTCTCCACTCTGTCACTGCCCCTGCTCTTTTCTACTTTTCCTTCTGGTCTCTCTCTTGTGTTTTTTTCCTGATGCTCTCTCCACCCTCTGCTTGCGGCTATAACACAATTAGAAGGAGAGTGGCAGGTCCAGTGCTGAGCCACTTTTTACAAAGTTCTTTACACCCCCAACACACGCCCACCACAGACTCTGACATCCAGCTGCTGCCAGATGTGTTGCACGCCCTCTTCATCTTTAAGATAGTCTCATTATGTACCCTGTTGTTGTCCCTCCTCCTCTAGCAAAGCAGACAGGTATATGTGTGCGAGGCTGTAATGTCACTCTGCAGCGGGATCGAGTTTCTCGACAAACGTGCTGTTGTCTCCTCAGAAGTTGAGTTATAGACCCTTTTCATCTGTCTCTGCTTCCCACCGTCTGCCCTTTACCCTCACAAAAGCAGCCCGGAGCCTCAACACACCTCAGAGCCATATTTGTTATAATTCTGCCAACTAAAAGAATGCAGAAAGATATTTCCTCTAGATTTGACGGAGAGCAGCTGAGAATATTTACCCTTTGTTTACTGTATTTAGGAGAGCAAGAAGTTGTCTTTTACCGTCCTTAGAGCATGAAAGCGTTCTGCACTTTAACTCCACTACAGAGAGAAACTGTACTTTTTACCCCACTACACTTATCTGACAGTCATATAAAGATGTACTTGTGTTCACTGCACATAATAAGACGCATGCTATATGATACGTATACGACAGCATGTTCCAGTTCCTGCCAATATCCAACAACTTCACACAGCCATTGAAGAGGAGTGGACCAACATTCCACGAGCCACAATCAACAACCTGATCAACTCTATGCGAAGGAGATGTGAGGCAAATGGTGGTCACACCAGATACTGACTGGTTTTCTGACCCCCCCAATAAAGCAAAACTGCACATTTCAGAGTGGCCTTTTATTGTGGCCAGCCTAACACCTGTGCAATCTTCGTGCTGTCTAATCAGCATCTTGATATGCCACACCTGTGAGGTGGGATGGATTATCTCGGCAAAGGAGAAGTGCTCACTAACATAGATTTCGACAGATTTGTGAACAATATTTGAGAGAAATGGATCTTTTGTGTATATAGAAAACGTTTTAGATCTTAGAGTTCAGCTCATGAAAAATGGGAGGAAAAACAAGTGTTGCGTTTATATTTTTGTTCAGTGTATGTAACAGTAATGTGTTTATGGTATCAGAAGTGAAAGTAGTCAGTATGCACAATGGCCCTTGTCATGTTATCTTATTATGGTAATGATTTATTATTATTGATGCATCAACAAGTAAGCTGAACTTTATGCAACGATTAAGAAGAAAATTAATCAACAATTAGTTTGATAACCAATCCATCATTCAAGTAAAGTTTTCATGCAAAAAAAGCCAAATAGTTGATATTCTTTTAAGTACATTTACTTAAGTACAATTTTGAAGTGTTTGTACTTTACTTGAGTTCTTATGCTGGTTTATACTTGTACAAATGTTGTACTTTTTACTGCATTACATTTATTTGATAACTTTAGTTACTCGTTAGTTACTTTGCAGATTGCGTGCTGCATTAGAGCCAAAGCAGCAGATTTTTAATTGAACTAATTTGATCAGCAATTCAATTTAAATTATACTGATCATAAAAGTAGTTGATTACTGAATCCAGTATATCTAATCAGTCGACCCATTTACATTCATGTACATATATATGTCTGTGCATGTGTAATACTTTTGATACTTAAGTCCATTTGATATCAGATACTTTAAGACTTTTACTCAAGTACTATTTGTATGGGCAAGTAATATTTTAATATCTTTCATTTCTTTTGACTTAAGTCTTTTATTTATTTATTTATTTATTTTTTACAAAACTAGTAATACTTCCAGGTTCTATAATGTAAGAATTTGCTGCTGTTCGTGGTCGTACAGTATCGCAAATTAAATATTTGATGTTTCTGAACAGTTGATCGGACAACACAAGAGGTTTGAAGACTGTTTTATAGAATGATGAATTGATTAAATAATTATTAATTGCATTACCCTGCTTTCATGCTAGCAGGTTGAGGTGACACTGCTTTTCATTATTCTATAAACTGATCACATGTTTACTATATTTAATATTTTTTCTGCAAAGTTAGCAGAAACTATAGCTTTAAAATAAATACAGCAGAGTAAAAACAACAATTATTGTACACAAAAGTTCCTCAAAGTTGTGATTCAATACTTTCATAAAGTTCCTAGTTTCCACCACTGGAGACTTTATAAATCAGGGGCGATTAGAGATTTAATCCACAAGGTTTTCAAGCAAATAACATATTTTCACTGCTCCAGTTACAGTGTGAAACACAGTCCTTCCAGTTAAAAAGATCAATCTGCTCATCTATCAATACTTCTGCTGAGGGAAGGATTTGTATACTAAACTCCCCAGGAAAGAGGAGAGATAAAGATCGTCAGAGACGGGATATGAAATGGAATGAATTATTCTTTATTGACTGGCAACCAGATGTTATTCGAGCTCTCTGTCTGTTTTCATGCTGCAGCTGAGGTGAGGTCAGTGTTGGCCATTGATGCAGCCAGAGAGAGAAAATGGTGAAAAAAGTCAAGTGTAGATTTGGAGCGATGGAAAGAGGCATCGAGAAGGGGGAGGAAAACAGACGGACGGACATATCGGGTTAAGTGATCATGACCGCTGCACTTCAACATCTGCACACCTTTGCTGGCAGCTTCAGAGAGCGACTCGACAGAGAGTTACTGCTGTGGAGGAGTCACTGCACCATCCACAGCTGGTTCACATTAACAACAGGCAATTTGTCACCTTCAGCTGAATTCCAGCCTCTCTCTCTCTCTCTCTCTCTCTCTCTCTCTCTCTCTCTCTCTCACACACACACACACACACACACTCACACAATATTTTCACCCTGCCTGTGTGAGTCTTTCCCATCCTCTGCCTTTTTAAAAAAACACATGACGAGCTGTGTGCGCTCATGTCTCACACTGTTGCTTCTCCAACACTGTCTCACTGTGGAGGAACGCCAACATTGCAATTCACATCTAGAGGCTGACGTAATAAAATAATACAACCAGAAATACCCCCTTTTAACACAATTCAAAGCAAGTGAGGGGCCTTTTTTTGTGCAATTTCACCCTACTTGTAGATCTATCTTTGCTTTCAGGCTTTTATGTTGAATGCCTCAAACAGAGTCTTTTCATTAGTTCTCTGCTCCCTCTGAGTCCCCAGTGAGTCAGTGTCCTGAAATAAAACAGAAAAATTACATTTTGAGGAAGTGATTTTGCCAGAAAGAGGAAACCCAACAGTTCATGTTCCGGCAAAACTGAGAAACTCTGCGCAGATACACAGAACAACCCCAGCGAAGCAGAAGACCATAAACAGCCCCACAAAAAACCTAAAAATCACAACATGCCAGCTCGAGCATTTTGGCATCTGTCTTTCATCTCAACCTGGATATTTGTGTTGCTCTTCTCTTCTGTTTGCTCAGGAATGACAGAACCAAGTAAGGCATCCACACTATACTTTTACTGACGCTGGACTTGGTGTAATGAGACATTTTGTGGCTCAATAATGTAATTTTAAGATTGTTTTCAGCCAAAGATTTAAATCCAAAGTGTAGATATGTGTTTCTTTAGCATCATAGCAACAACAACTAATGATTATTTTCAGTATATATGTAAAAAATTTCAGTAAATTCAAAGTCACAATTTCCCAGGTTCTAAGTTTAAGTGTTCAGATTGCTCGCTTTGTCCAAAGAACATTCTAACAACCAAAAAGATTGACTTTATAATGATAACCAACATCAACAACTGATGTTTATCAATTCTGCTGCAGGGTAAAATTTTTGTTGATCAACTAATCATTTCATAACCTCTGCATTACGTCTCATCACAGAACTGTACCTGGAGAGCAGAGTCTTCGTGGCCTTCAAAGGAGAAGATCTCAACATTAAATCGAAGTTACAGATGCCAGCTAACCAAACCAGCGACGTCTTGACCTGCTACGATCCTTTCCACACACAGATATATAACTGCACTATCCCTATGACTGCCAACCATCCGGACACATTAAATCAGACCCTGAAGCTGAAAAACCTGAAGACTTCAGGAGAATACTCTTGTCGGTATAAAAATGCTGAGGAGTTCTGGTTTCTTCGGGTGAGAAGTGAGTACAAAGAAGAAGAGCACATGATTGAAAAGATGAAACTGAAAAGGATTTTTATGGCAATGAATTAATTCGTTTCTTTACTTCTGTATGATCTTTAAGTAACACTTCATAATATCCATCACTCATAAATGGTACATTTTAAGTAAATTCAACCTGAGTTGATAGTTATTTCACTGCTATATATAAAGTATTATAGAAAAATCAGGTGAAAGTTTACAATAAATAATTGCCTTTTAAATGGTTTATAAAGTATTTAATTGTTTGTTTACAGTTGACCTGCTAGTAACTAAAGTTTAATTAACTATAAATTTACCATTTATTAGCGATGGTTTCACCAGTGTTACCGGTCTTCAGGTTGGAGGTGATAACTAGGTGCAACTTCTCTGTGAAATACTTTACATCATGCAAACCATAATAAGGATCTTGTAATCTCAGAAACCTTTAACCTTTTGTCGTCAACCTCTTTCACTGCCTCACAGTGGAGGCACACTGTGCACTCCACTGTGGCGCAATGTGTTACAAAGTCCTCTCCTGTTCATCTTCTGTTGCAAAGCACTGTGAGATTGGACAGGGGGTTTTAGGGGTGTGTCATCTGGCAATATCAAAAATTGTGATCAATCTTGAAGACGTTCACAATATTTTCAGGCGAATGATAGAGGTTGTGGTAATAACACGTCCATTATGGAGGGTTTAGTGGCATCAAGTAGTGAGGTGGCAGATTGCAACCAACTGAGCAATCAACCCTTGTCTCACCCTCCCTGTTTAAAATGCAAAACCCCTATTTAGAGCCAGTGTTGGTTTGTCCACTCTGGGCCACTGTAGAAACATGGCTGTGCAACATGGCAGACTCTGTGGCCAGAGTGGCAAGATGGCCAGCTATAGATATAACAGGCTCAGTCTAATTTAACAAAAACAAAATGTGGCATAGTTTCTGGTGATTCTACACTCTTAATTATGAATAATATAAACCATTTCCACTCTGGGATACCCCTAAATCCTTTAAGACCTTTAATTTCCTCTTACTTCTGGTTCCAAACAATGTGAGTTATAGACGGCAGTGTGGTGAATGAGGAGGACCATGTAGTTTTGGAGAAGAAATTTTAATCAGAAGAGGAAGATCTGTGTTTACTGTTTTTTTTTTTTATGCCTAAAATGTTACATTACTTTTTTATATTTGGGTTTATCTGCAATCTTTCTAGCTTCAAACAGTGTTGTGGGGACCTTATTTTTCCTCTGAGAACAGCTTGTTTATTCAATTATGGAAAAAACGTTGTATTATTAGCTCTTTAATGCTGTAAATATTACAATTCTGAGTTTGAATTTCTTCCCTAAAACTACATAGCACCCCTTTCATAGTGCAAATGAAGAAATTAACAAGCTATTTCAAGTCTGGCTACTCCAGGGCTTTTCAAATTTAGATAAAGGATTGCAATTTAGAGCGTGGATCGTGATTGTGATTAAATAGATCGAAATATTACTTGTGGGCCGGATCGCAGACGCCCAGATCAGGCCAATGGCTCGGATTTTTATATTCCCGAATTTAAATGTAATTTCTTCACTTCGTTTATTAGTTTTCACAACTGAAAAAGAAACACTAAATATACAAAAGTACCAGGAAAAAAAATGCACCCTTTTAATCTTAGAAGGTTGTCAGTTTGAATCTCGTACATTCCCTCTGCTGTAACAACCTAGGTTAAAACTTTTTAATGAAAGCGTATTTTTGTGCTTAGCAACAGATATAACTGATGAATAGGCTAATTAGCCTTCTAACAAACCGATCAAAGGAATCTGGAATTTGGCCCAAAGGCCATCAGTTAAATAGGTCTGCCCTCGGAGGTTTCTCATCCCTTTAATAATTATGTGGCCCCTCAGATTTATTTTAGTATACCTTGGAGGGTCCTGATAGGTTGGGAACTACTGAATATGTAGAGAGCAATTAATGGTCTACCATGGATGCTGACAATGTGTATCCCAAAATAAGCAAAAAGTCCATTGATCTTAAATATTTGTAGCCAGTGGATTACTTGCTTGACAGATGAGTAATTTATCAGACAACCTCTGCCGTCCAGTTGTGATGCATTCCTGGCACAGACTGACAGTGAGCGGTGTGTGTTTTCCAGATGACGGCTACAAGGAGCCCACAGCGGACTACAGAGATTCCATCATAGTGTCTGTCTTCACAGCGGTGCTGCTGGTTTTCAGTGTGGTCGGTTCATTGTATGTCTTCAGAGGACATTGGGTAAGATGTGCCCTGCTTTGTAATCAGGGAGAGATTAAGACAGCCTGTTTGTCATTTGTCATTGTGAGAATTTGCCTTGTCATAGACTTAAACTGTGATGTTATGAAGCTAACACGCAGAGTCATCAATGAGTCTCGTCTTTTGATAACTGATAAGTCGTTTGACTCAAAATTAATTGGCAACTAACCGATTGTTTACTCATCTTTTCAGACATTTTTCAAGCAATAGTGGAAAATTTTAAAAGCTCAAGCTCTCAAATTCTTAAGATTTGCTGCATTTTTTTTGTCTTGTGTGATAGTAAACTGAACATCTTGTGCTTTTGGGCCACTGACTGCACAGAAAAAGCAATTATAAGATGTCACCCTCAGATTTAGGAAAATGTAACAGGCATTTTTCACTGTTTTCGGACAGTTTATTAACTTAACAAGTGATCAATTGAAAAAATAAGTTACAGAATAACCAGACATAACCATTAGTTGAAGCACAAAATCATGTCAAAGACAACCATCAGATCACCTCAGAGGATCCTGTACAGATTTTAATTGAACTCGCTGCTCTCCCAGCAATCTCCTTTTAAAGTGTACTCAGCTGGATTTCCTGCAAAAAGCCAACAGTTCTCTCACATCAGGTAGTTTTCTATTACCTTGCTGCTTTTCTTTAAAAAAAAAGAGCAGCTTAGATACACCTGTGATTAACAACCACAAACCAAAATCCAACCTTCCCTTTGTGAGTACAAATAATTGAAAGTGGGGTAGTGGTGTGTGTGTGCAACAAAGTAACTTCTCAGACGGATTACTTGGGGTGGTATTTTAGACAGTGTCATATTTCTAGGACAGGAACTACTTACTCTTCAGCCAGTAATTAATCTACATGGCAGCACAGTGTTTCCTTGTTTGTGTTTTCATACCTCAAGTCTATCCAGATATCCAGATAATTAAGTGCAAAGAATTCAATTCAAGCATTTGACAACTTTTAGTTAAATCACAACAAGTCATAAGAGAGAGAGTACGATGCTTTGAGGACAAGAAAATCCTCAATCGCTTTGGTCTAGTTTATGTTTTTTGTCTTTTTTTTTAGAAAGAACGCGGCACTGACAGTGGCAACACTGGCAGAAAACAAAAGCAGAACAGAGACGACAGGAAGGAGAAGGAGACGGAGAAAGACAACGTGGACGTATTAACAGCTACGTCTACATCTTTCTATGCTGTAAGCACCTTTCTTCTCATCAGTGTATAGACAGACATATTTCACTTGAATTAAATTGTACCACCTCATATTCATCCTCCATCTTTCCTGTACTCATATGTTCATTTTTATGTTCCTTGGAAACTGACATGAGATATTCTCTCAGAGTCTAGAAGCTCGGCCCATTTCCATTTATGATGTGCTGGACACCTCAGCTGCTAGCAGAGTGCCAGAACAAGGCAAAGCTAAACCCAAGAAAAAGGAACCCAAAAAAACGGTCAGTGTGAACTTCAGGTCACATTCTCTGTTAACACTGGAAAACAATAAAACCTGCAGTCAGTGACCTATCCTCTACTTCCTCCACAGACGGTGCAAACCACACAACCCCAGAATGAAGACGTATTTGAGTCCGTCTATGAGAATTTTGAATAATCTTGTTCCAGGAGCTGAGATGATTTCAGTTTGGTGTGCTGTGTTGTTGTCACCTTATACTAGTCAAAGGAAGAGATTTAGATTCTTTCAAAATAAAAGCACCAATTACAATGTAAAAATACTGCATTATATGTAAATGTATGTTGTAAAATTACTCACTATGCTGGCAAAATGATCTCTACGATCTAATGTATGGTACAGGTGCTGTATTATTATGGACATATTAACAGGTATCCGGCATTTTAACGTTGTAGCTGGTTTTGGTGGTGTTAATTCTAACTTTTTTTAATCTACTGTCAGAGGTATAATTTACTGTATAACAATGCTTTTTATGTAAAGTAACTACAGCTTTCAGACATATATTGGAGTAAAATGTACATTAAAACAATAAAGTACAGTAAAAGTATGACATACCATAAATAAAAAGTACAGTACTTGAGTAAATCAATCCTCCTAATGTGCACATTTCCTTCCATGAAAAGCCACACCCTCTTATGTACGCTGACCAATGACATTGCGAGTTCTCGATTCTACAAGCCAATGCCCACGCTCCTGTCAGTTGCACTTCCTGGTTCGGTTTGTTGTGTTTTTTTGCACTGATCATGGCTGCGGAGGGCGACTTTCTGGCGAGATACCGTGCTGTGTCTAACAAACTGAAAAAGTAAGGCGTTAAGTTTAGTTATTTCGAGTAGAAAGAGTATAGAACATCAGCATTATCTTAACATTGCACGGGAATAAAGCTACAGATAGGTGATACAGCTAGCACTAATAAGCTAGGTTAAGCTAACCGTTAGCCTGTCTTACTTATTACTGTCAGTGTCGTACGACGGTATTAAATCTACATTTGTGTGCATGTAATGTATTTTGTGATACAAACAGAATGATGTTTTATTATAACTGTTTCTTGCTATTTTATAGAAGCAAGTAAATGATGTGTTATTCAGTTATTCGACAGCTGACGGTAATGGTAGCTGTCTGAAATGACTAAAACTAGCAAAGCACACATTCATTCCTCTGTTTAGCACCCTAACAGCTAACAGAAGTGTATCTGGGATAGCATGCTAACCAGCTAATTGTCGTATTTTACAAAATTGAAAGACTTTGTTTTTCCTTGTCGCAGACGTTTTCTCCGTAAGCCAAATGTAGCTGAGGCGAGTGAGCAGTTTGGTAAGTGACAGCCTCTCTTAAACCTTAACAAAACCTTTACCCCGTTAAACAATGTTACAGAGAATATACTGTAATTAAACGGGTTCTTCACAGTTTTCCTCATATTGCTTGTACCTGTGTTTCAGGTCAGTTGGCCAAGGAGCTGAAGCAGCAGGACTGCCTTCAGTATGCTGCCTTCTGTAACCTGGCCATGGCTCGGTGAGTGGACATTTCATTGTGTCCATTATTAACCCTGCTGTTTGGTATGAAGCTGTTCTCAGGGTGTGAGCCTGTTCCCTATTTTACACAATGGCCTACTTCTGCAACTGCAACTTAATGTTAATGATTTGGGAAAGCTCCTTCTTTGTGCCCCCCATGAACAATAACATTAAAGCAGAAAAGAGACACTGTTGTGAAATTCTGATCCTGTTTTCTGCTTCTGTAGTTTGTTTAAACCCCTGTTTCTTTAAAACTCATGTAAATGTCATTTTTGATATGTTAATCACACTTCTTGGCTTGAACAGATTTCCCAACAACCTCACTATGAACAATAAAGACAAAGGATGTAGACTTGCAAGTGAAACTTGGCATGAAAGCCTTATTGACTAGAATGGTGGCAAGAAAATGTCATAATTGTACACTATGATGTCATCACATAAAATTGTCATTTGGTAAGTATAAAATACGAAGAATTATGTCAGTTAAAGGCACTACACTTTCTGTACATTAGTTAAGTCATTTTTAATTTCTCCAGCCACCTGTCAGGCAGATCACATCATGTTTGTTACAAAAGTTTGGGACTGTCGCTACTATGTTTTTATCTCAATACACACTGATTGGTCTAAAGGCAGTGCTACATGTCAAAGATTTAGCAGCCAGACAGATCACCTCATAAAGGCACAGTCGAATGAATGCCGACAGAATAAACCACCACGGGGTGACGGAGGTGTTGATCATTAACCCAGGGGGAGCCTGTATCATTCACGGCGATGACATGTTTACTGTTGATGGTGCATCTGCTGTTGTTAAACGCCCTGAATATCTTCACCGCAGGTGTGAGCAGACTCTCTTCAATGCTCCTGGAGAGGCTCTGGCATTGACAGATGCTGCCCGCCTCTTTCTCTCTTCTGAGAAGGAGAACAGGGCGTTGCAGGCACCGGGCTTTGATGAGCACCTTCAGGCTGCACTCAACTGCTACAGTTTTGCCATCAAGGTAGACAATGAGTCCAAGTTTTTGATAACATTTATTGTGTATGAAGCAGCATTTGTGCTCTGCAGGTCATTTTTTATGGAAGACATAAACACGTTAAGGGTTTGCAGAAAAGATTTCACACACAGAGCACATAGCTGTATTGTCTTGACATTTCTATAGAGACCGTGAGATAATGCTGATACAAATGGGTTACAGGTTTACATTGAGATGAACCAGCCTGTGATGGCAGCTAGCCTCTGTCTAGAACTTGGCAATGCACTCAAGGTAAAACTTGGGATCATAGCTTCAAGCTGCCCATAAAGATACATTATTATTAACTGATATTAAGTTAATATGCTGTCACTCAAATGTCATGTTCATCTCAACTCCTGTGGTTTCAATAGGAGATGAATAGACCAGGAGAGGCTATCGTTCATTACCAGAGAGCTGCAGAGCTGCAGACACAGACACCAATCGAAGCCCTGCTGTCGATGGGAGAAATGGCCACGTGTAAAATTCTCACCCGTGAGTTCAGTCGGTCCATTTACATCTGATATGTAGCTGCTGTGGGTTTTTTGTGCGTATATGATTTGACTTTTGACTTTTTTCCAGGTGACTACGATGGTGCTTTGTCAGTGTTCACAGAGATGCAGCTGATGTGCCAGGAGAGAGGACTGCAGTTACCAGGCACCAGCACGCCTGTTGGTGAGGCTCTGCTTTTATCAAAAGTCTGCTAAAAAATCATCTTGAAACCCTGAATGTAATATGTACAAAACCAAAAATATTTAGGGATAAGGATTTTGATTTAATGCTGAGATCAAAAGCTGGATGTTTAAACAAACTAAAAAAGAATCAGATTACAGCAGTGTCTCTTTTCTGCTCTAAAGTTGTTGGTCTTGTCTTCTGTGTCTTAATTTTCCTGAAAAAGGTGCATTTCTCGACATCGTGGCAAAATGTGAGATCTCCAGAGTACTACTACTGATGCTGCTCGAGGTAAACAGGCTTTTATGATGGAAGATATTGCAAGAAAAAAAAATCACAATGCCTGTGTTTCTCATTTTTATGAAATTAGTATTAGTATTTTTAAAGGGCTTTATAGATAGTTGTGATGAAACACTGTGTACCTGATGCAAAGTTTTCCCACAGATACGCAGCAACCTGAACATGTGCCAATACTTTAGTGTCAAACAGCCATCAAAGGCTGAAGGGTGAACTGCCAGAAAGCAGAACACTTGAATTAAAAGGAGGAACCTACACAACAGCAACACAACAGAAATATTTCATTGCTGAAGTTGAGAGTATTGATATTTACAGAAGCCCTTAACAGCCATGGGTCAAATACATTGTTTGTTCGGTTGTCTTTTGATTACGAGTTAAATTGTAAGTTATTTATAAAATTATCACAGACAGCAAATGTTCTTCTTTTTTGGAGATACATTTCTCAAGATCTTCTGATAACAAATGTTGTTTATGTCATTATAATTCAATAACAATATTGTTTTCCCAAGATAACAAGATTGTATGTCATGATGCTGTGCATAGCATTACTGATCTAGAAAACATTAGTATTAAGAGGGAACAAACATTTGTTATATCGTGATTTAGAGGATTCATTTATCTTGTTATCTCGGGGTAACAAAGCTTGTTCTCCAGTGATCTCAAGAAAATTAGCTCATTATTGTTTGAAATGCTATTCCTTGATAATGACATTAATAACTTGTGATCCAGAGAAAAAATAAATAATTTTAACTCGTAATAACGGGTAAGCAGAGGAAATCTGTCCGTAGAATTTGTAAAGCAATTTTGATTATTATTACGTTCTCGTTTAATCCTCCGACCCTTTCTTGTTTTTACTCTTCAGCCTCCACCTCAGAAGCTGCTACCAGAACATGCTCAGACCCTGGAGAGATACGCCTGGGAGTCTTTTGACCCTCACAGCCAAGGTGAGTGCACCTGAACTATTATTAGAGCAAAAAACGTATGAATTATATACGCTCCCTTTCACCGGGAATGTAGAATTTCTATCATGAATCCTGTGAGTGACATTTATTTGAAGTGGTGAAAACATGGATCTTGTTCTCTCCTTCAGTGACCTTCCTACCTGAGAATGTTTTCCTGCTCCTGCAGTCAGTCGTGGTGAGTTTCATCATTCACATACTTGTACAGTTCAGTTCCTGATCCTTCCTGCCTCGTACAGGAAAACTGATGGTCTTCATGGCCTTCACGTGACAGTGATAAATGAGCTGGAGTTTGTCATCCATAGCCAATGGAATAATGTTTTTTCTATTTACGGTGGTGTCAGTGTAAGCAGACTTTTACTTGTGTCTTTCAGTGTGAGTCAATCCATCATTACAGCTGTTGATTGATGTTTACTCATGACTTTAATACCCTTAATAAAAAACGATTCTGTCACGCAACTTGTTCTGGATGAACAGGCTACGTTTATATGAGTGCATAAACAAGATGCAAGAATTTGAGAACTTCACGTCAAGGTCATCTGAATCCACAGTTATGGTTTTATTTGTGCAGCGTATAACAGCAAAACTGTTTTGCAGATGGCGTGTCAGGAGAAAGACACAGAGTCCCTCAAGTCTCTTCAGACGGAGCTGTGGTGAGCATTCAAAAATTTAAAATTTCCATCTTGTGATCTGGATCGAGCATCATTTTTATCACTTTTCAGTTTGAAGTTTCCATATTGTTTATGTGTTTCATTTTTCCTCCTCAGGCCGTTTCTGACTGCTGAGCAGAATCATCTTCTCCACCTGGTGGTTCAGGAGCGCATCACACCGTCTGGACAAGGCATCTAGTGCTGTCCAGTTTTTACTCACTTCCTCTGGGAACCATACTTTATATAATGGAACATTCCTGTTTCTGACTGGGTCTGTTGTAAGACCTGAAGAAGTGTTGTTTTCAAAACCATGATGTTGTAACTTGTATGCAATAGAAAACTTTGCCTCTATTAAGCAAAGTCACACAGATTTAGAAATCAGTGTAAATCCATGAGTCTGAAGTGAAGATCTTTTGGGATGCTAAGCAAATATTAAATTTAAATTAATGTTAATGAAATCTTGTGTGCTCGTACTTGAGTTAAGGCTACAGAACTGGAACCAATGCCTGCTTATTTATTATGTAATAGTGACTGTTTTGGATTTTGTTGCATTCAGACAGCACATGAAGACTTTCTGATATAATTTGTTTTTATTAATAAATGATATGGCTTAAATTCCAATGTAATTACAAAACAAAACCTTCTACTGCATAGTTATGAAATATGGTGAAATATAACACCATTGTCCTCCATCCCTGGTTCACTTAATGTTCACTTGTACAAATTGCATGTACTTTACTTATGATAGCAGCCAACTACAGACAAAATTTAAAAAAAAAACACTCAATACAAAAAGTTACAAAAATATACTGGTTACAATGTACACAGATATACTTCAAATGTAAAATAACGATACATGATTAAAACTACTCGTACTGAAAATTAAGGCTTGTCTTTCCTGATTGCTCAAGTACTGCAGCAGGAATGCTGTAGTTTTGCCAACACGCCGTACCTTCACAAATACAGTATTATTTCACTCGTCTACTTAGAAAACCTGCAGTAGTACGCCTCACGATGTGATGATCCTGGCTGATAAGCACTTAAAGGGATAGTTCAAGTTTTTTGAAGTGGGGTCATATAAAGTACATATCTATAGTCGGTCTGTTCCCTACTGTAATTGCCGATCAGCACAGCCTCAGTTAGGAGAAGCAGAGAGCCTCTCCAGCCCAGACACTCAGCCTTGTACTGCAGTGAACGGAGCCCAGATGCAAAGCAAATTTTAACTACCTAAAACAAGGCCCACCCAAAAACATCTTTATCAGTTCAAGTGTACGTTGTATAGAGAAAATTCACAGCGCTTTACATCGCCATCAGACCGCCCTTTCTTTTGGCACTACATTTTCTTAACTGTAGAACATCCATATCCCTACGCATTAGTGCAACAGGTGATCTGTGAGTGGCAAAAGGTTTATGCACGCAACTCTGTTTCCTTTCGATAAAAACAAAACTTAACAATTTCAGACACAGACACAGACCGTAGACCCTAACTGCGTAGGGATATGGAGGTTCTACGGTCTGTGTCTGTGTCTGAAATTGTTAAGTTTTGTTTTTATCGAAAGTAAACAGAGTTGTGTGCATAAACCCTCCCCAGTGCCATAAGAAAGGGCGGTCTGACGGTGATGTAAAGCGGTGTGAATTTTCTCTATACAACATACACTTGAACTGATATAGATTTTTTTAGGTGGGCCTTGTTTTAGGTAGTTAAAATTCGCTTTGCATCTGGACTCCATTCACTGCAGTACAAAGCTGAGCGTCTGGGCTGGAGAGGCTCTCTGCTTCTCCAAACTTAGGCTGCGCTGATCGGCAATTACGGTAGGGAACAGACTG